>JAJJWX010002862.1:0-50567 GCA_023529315.1 Papaver bracteatum
AATGGTGTAGTGAGTCCTTGGTTTCATCATATTTCCCTAAAACCATGAAAATATTACAAAAATTGGGAAAAACGTATGGGATTGGGCCCTTTGGCCGGCTGGTCCCACACTTCATGATTCCTTCAATTTTTTTTTATTATTTTTCCTTCATCTCATGAAGTTTTGACGGTTTCATCAAAAACCCCTGATTTCTTCATATTTTCTCAAATATTTGCTCAAATGCACATCTGAAAATATCAAAATTCTCAGAACTGAGATACGAACACTTTGGTGGCCTTAGCATGTTACCTTGGTCGACCAAGGTTAGATCTTTGGCTCGCAAGGAGCCGGTCCTGCATATTTTACACAATTTGACCTAATTTGCGCAATTGCACGAATTAGGTCAAAAACTCTTCCAAATAATTTTGGGATTTTCATAAAATGATCGTCATTCGATCCCGTGACCACCCAGGGCCGATTTCATGACCCATTGGTCAGTCTCTCATCCATTCATAATTAATTAGGTTTTATCACCTAAGGCTCGGACGAGCATTTTCGAATAAATGATTAAACCAGCATTTAATCATTCTTTCATCAACGAATCACCAACTCTTCGAGAGGCCTTGGTATCTGCTCACACGAGCATATGGGAGCTGCATGGTCGACCCACGGCCCCATGAAGTCGGTTCTCCTTCATTCCATGGTTAATTTTCAAATAAACCATCAATCAGTCATCAATTTATCAAATTAGGGTTTCTGAGTCCAAGGATTATAATTCCAGATTCAAACACTAATAATTTTATGATGATCTCATGATCGGTATTCTTATTAATTATGCTCGATTCAACTACCAGTATTTTAATTAATATTTTATTTTGGTCACGCTACCAATAATTCATCAGACGAGCAATACTTGATTAGACAAGCAATATTTGTTCAAACCAAGGAATATTGGTTCAACTATCAATATTCAACAATTCATCTAATAAGAAACACTTGCTCACTTCAACGTTAGAATTTTATGTTTGTCTCAGCAGACACGTTCAATTCATGAGTTACTGAATATTTTTGCAAATCATTTTCAACTCAGCAAATACATGGACTCATTGTCCCATTAAATCATGAAGACAACAACTGACTAATTAACCATGAGACATCAATCGTGTCACTTGGGGGGATATTAACTAGGGTTTTGGTCTGGAGGTCTACGGTATGTGTGTTCAAATACACGATGGAATGTGAGCAAGTTGTATAGTCAGTTGAAGAAGTTAACAAAGTAGTGGATGAAAAATCGACCAAGTCTCTGCACGATGAGCAACTAGTTTCAAACACGATTTCCATTTCTCCACTCCTTGATTCCATCAACTGACACACTTCATGAGAAACTGGTGTCTATAATTCCAGCAATATAAATAAGTATCTGAATCATGATTGAATACACAACAAGAATCTTACGTCTCACAGACAACACGAGATCAACAACTCATCAATTAAGTAATTACTCTCAGCTGAGCTATTTCAATCATTTAGAAATTATCATATTCATAATTCACAACACACCTACAATCTTTGATTATCACTGATTCCACACATTTATCAGCTTCCCTCCTACAGATCGACCCATCCTCTCTTGTGACCGAATTTACTCTGGAATGACCATTGTCTTAGTTTAGGCCGGAGTACTACAGATTGATCTCTCAAATTCAAAGCACCCCCTTTGTAGCAGTGCATCTGTGTGAGATTGAACATTTCACTCGGTTCAAGGAGTCTCCTCCGTACAGTCGTCTCCTCAATTCCGTAAAAACCATCAAATCGTTTTTCCCCATCTACAGATTGGCGACCACAGTGGGAGATTAATCTCTCGGTTGCAATTTCAAATTCATCAAAATGGTTGGTCTTAGGTCAGGATCAGTTACAAATCCTAAAGCAAACATTGCTAGCACCAGCAATAATGAATACATCCCGGAAAATTTTCCGGCCACTAACATCGACGGCGGTGACAATACTCCTCCTCAGACTAATGCGGAAGCTCATCTTATGTTCGGCCGACATCCCGAAGAAGTCATAGGAAATCCACCACCTACTATTGATGATCTCATCAAAGCACAAGAAACTCTTGCAAAGAATCAAACAGATATGGCCCCAACACAGCAGAAGCTATTTGATCATATAAAGACTCTTACTGAAAAATTGTCAGAGAAAACTCAAGAAAAAGGGAAAAAGAATGAGAAGTCCTCAGACGCTGCTGATCCTGAGGTAATTCCAATTCACACAGTGAATGACGAAGAAACCAACAAAGCTGTGGACAATTTTTCAACAAAAGAATCATCAAACTTCATCACTCCGGAAGACTTGGAGCGTCTTCTGGAGAATCATGGAAAAGAAAAGACATCACATGTACATCGTCACCATCCCCCTTATCCTGCTGCAACGCAGAGGATTCCCCTTCCTAAAGGTTACGTTTCTCCAACTTTCACTCTGTATGATGGAACCGACAATGCTCGAGAACACGTCTCTTGTTTCCTTGAATCCTTGGGAGAACGTGAGCATAACCATGTTGTTCGACTCAAGGAATTTTCAAAATCTTTGAAAGGAAGGGCATACACCTGGTACAACAATATTGCACCTGGAACTATCAACAATTTGGGAGAAATGATTAACGCCTTCTATATGAAGTACTTCTTTGTATCAGAGCAAGTCACTCTCTCTGACCTTAGAAGGATGTTTCAGAAAATCAGTGAAAATCCTAATGACTATGTGAAAAGATTCAGAGTCCAAGCCTTGGATTGTCATGATCCAAACGTCACGGAGCAACAGCTGGTAGATTTGTGTATCCATGGCATGCTCCCGGTCTACAGAGCCCTACTGGAGAATATCTGATTCCATACTTTCTCAGAGATCCACGAAGACGCGAAGAGGTCAGCAACCACTGCACCTGCTCTGTTAGAGAGACCAAAATCCATAAAGACTGAAGAAGCACGAGACACTCGAGGGAGAAGACATCTAATCAACAAGCATTACAACCTGTAGCCTTCCACAAATGTTATCACGAAAGGGATCAAACGGAAATCGGAGCCACAACGCAAGCATACTACTTCCACCCCTTCAAAGGCACAAAAGAATGATAACGTTCAAACTTTTACTCAACATACAGAGGATCCAGAAGCACCTGACTTTCCCTGCTCTATTGAAGAAGTCATCGAATTGCTAGAGGCCTGGATTCAAGATGGTGCAATCAAGTTTCCATATGTCAATAAGGAACCAACCGAAGAGGCCATGGAAAATCCTCGGTACTGTCGCTTCCATAGGTTTGTCATCCACCCCACAAGTGATTACAAGACTTTGAATCGCATATTTAAAGAAAAGGTCGAATCAGGAGAACTCAACTTGGGGACTGAAGGAGTACATAAGAATCCTCTTCCAATCAGGACTTTTGCTATCTCCGAACCTCTTGTCAAAGAATCAGTTCAATCCCTAATTGAACATGTCTGCGAGTTACTGTACTTGTAAAAAGCTCAGAGGAAAGACATATTTGCTGCATTAAACCACATCGTGTCAGGCAAGCGTTTGTTGATTCAAGAGACTATCAATGAGCCTCCAGCGACAGACAAGGAAATGTATGACTGGGGATTTCTCACCACAATGCAATCAAAGGAAACAAATTCAAGAGAGCATTTGTTAACGTCGGCACCTCCATCAATATCATCCCTTTGAAAACCCTCAGATCCGCTAGCAATACTCGACAGGAAGCTACTCATGCCCCCATGGCAATCAGAGATCACGAAGGAATCTCTAGGGACGCTTACGGATACATCATCCTCAAAGTCAAAGGAAATTTGGTCTGCACTGAGACCAAGTTTTACATAATCATAGAAGATCCAGGATATGATATGATTCTTGGACACATGTGGATTCACGATGAAAAGGTGGAACCAACACCTTCGATTGCATGTTCCTTTGCTGAAACCTCTGACCCGGAGGAAGAAACAAAAGATACCTCACCATTTGAATGTTTGGAGGAGGTCAAAGCCTTGACAGAGCTTACGCAGAAACCTAGCGAATATCCAAATGCTTTTATCAAGAGATTTCACACTCAGGCAAGTCTTATTCCTTCTCATATGCCCATATCGTCAGTTTTCAAATATGCTCATTTGGTTCAAGGACTTCACTCCGCAAATAATTTAGCAATTGCAAAATGCTATGAGTGGATCATCTCTCCACAACAATATTTCACCCAATGGTTGAGTCCAGAATGTCTTCAAGCTGATCATCCAATCAGGCGATTCATTGTGGAAGATATGGAAAAGCATGACATGCATTACGAGGGATTCTCCCTCCTGCACGAGTGTCCATATATGCCACAACCGTGGAGCCGCACCACACGAGGAATTCTGAATCAACAGAAGATATTCAAGACACGGACGACCAAACCCAACAAATTCTGTGAAGGGGACTTAGTTCTCAAAGAAGTCCAGCGCAACCTTCACTCAGCAAGGAAATCCAATTGGGAAGGACCATTCATGGTCGCTAAGTCCATAACTGGAGGATATTACAAGTTGATCAACACAGATGGAAGAACCCTACAAGTAATTCATGAGAATTGGCTTAAGGCGTTTGTCTGAAGTTATTTGACATTTGAGGTACTGGGAGTTTAAGCATTCATGACGTCTGGATTTGGTATTTTAGGATTTTCTTTCATTGTATTTCAATTCCTCCAAAATATTTGCAATACTTACAATCAGTATTCGAATTCAGAAATTTATCAAAATTCAGTTCATATTTCTTAAAAGAAAATCTCTATCAAATCCAAAAGAAAATCCTTAACCTTCTACCAATCCAAAACCATGATATCAAAACCCAAATAAAACCTCACATCTCTCAGAAGTTTAGAAGTTCAAGAGATTATGGAAAATAAATCAAAGAAAATCAGCAAAGAAATATTTTTGCGCCTCTGCATCCTTCAAAGCCTGCAAAGCTACTTTCTCCTTATCCAGCTCTTCGGTCAGCATGCAATCTTATTTTTCTTCTCCATCACAGCATTATTTGGAAAGGGTATGATACTTTCACATGAGTCTTTGATAGCATTCATCTTATTACGAAGCCACTTCACGTTGAAGCCAAGTCTCTCAGAATTCTCCAAGTTGAACTCCCAATCAAAGAATACATCTGGAGTCACAGTATTTCTAGCCCTGGTGCATACATCATTTACAACATGCAAGATAACACTTACTTGCATGGTTAAAGAATAAGCACGCTTTGGGTCTCTAGTAGCGACAATGTGACCAAATTTCTTCCATATTTTCTCGTACAAGTTGACATATCCAATGGGAACGGCAAATACACCGACCAGTCTGTGGTATGGGAGTGATGTATCGAATGGAGGATCAAAAGAAACTCATATACTTGGATATTCATGCACCACTATAAGGTTTTCAATTATGGGAATGATCTCTACAACAACAATTTCTTCAGTCTCCCCTACTAACGGTTTACCTCCTTTCGCCACTGAAGCAATAACAATCGAAGTCTCAGTTTCATTGATTGTTTCAACAGAAACACTCGCATGGCCTTGAAGTGAAGGGATGGTTTCCTCCGTATCAATGACCTCAGGACCGCTCGTTTCGTCGTTTTAGGTTCCTTTATTCTCAACTTCGGTGTTTTGCACCTAATACGAAGATTACATGAGATTATGATCATTCGAGCATGAAACCAAGAGAAATCATGAACTACAGCATACAAGTGGTCTAACATAATTAAAGTATTTCATTATACATGTTAGATGTTAGCAAATAACATGAAAGTCACAAAAACACGTTTTACGACAAGCTCGCCTGAGAAGATTTTACACTGCCCTGTACGAAACGAAAAACTGGGTGCAATTGGTGAAGAATAAAGGGTTGAGTTACATGCTATTCTCTTTGTATGTTTGTTACCTATAACATGTCAAACTTTCATAGCAATCGGATGAACAATAAAAAAGATGTGGTCGAAACTCGGGACTACATGACAGCTAAAGATTTCCTGAAAGTCTCCTGGATGTTTACTGTTTTGTCTATTTCGCCCCCTGAACGTGCTCAAAACTTAAAAAAATTCTTTTCCAAAGCTTGGAAAGTTTTGGGGCTTAAGGATGCATATGCAGATCATGAAAATATGACAGCAGATGAAGATTCTACAACGTTTTTCTTAAAATGCTGAGTTCTGAATTTTCTGGTGACGTATTTTCGGCAAAACTTGTCATATGTTCACATACATTATCATCCATTCACTCATATATCAGCAATTTTATACTTCAATGGATAAAATACAAGATAAATACTTACTTTGGTGGTCTCCGAAGCATTCAAAGACTCAGAGTTGCTCGCGCCAACGTCGACAACTCCATTACCTTCATTTAGTTTTGAACTGTGGGAGTTTTCTTCATCGCCATCCTTCGAGCGATCATCACCAGTATTCTCCATGTCCATGGAAACATCCTCCTGGATATATTCTCATTAATTAGCATTTTGTTTACCAAGCATCATAATTTGCTACATGAAGAAATACTTACTTCATCTTCTCCTTCAACACCCGAGTCAGAAACTGTCTGCCCAGCAGCAGAAAACTGTAGACCGTCAATGCTCGATGGAGTAAAATCCTGCAATAGAATAACAAAGTGGGTTTTAAGATCCTAATTATACGGATGAGAAGAAGTCATGATGCAAGAGATATCGATAACCCACCAAACAAATCACTGGGGACTTTATGGTGTTAGGTAACATCTTATAAATCTTACTCCTGCCTTCTCCACCATGAATAGTTGCTTCAATTTCTGAGAGGTTTACATCGACTCGTGGTCTTACATTACGACCATCCTTTGAAGAAATTTGATGCAGTAATCAGAACACAATCATCATGGTATTATGAAGACTCTACAAAGAATACCTACTCGTGAACACCCTGGAGATGTTTTTCGTTTGTCACTACTAGGAAAATGCTTCAATCTTGGTCTAGTAGAAATTATCTCAGGAGAAGGACAATCTTTCATTTAAGGTTGAACATCTCTCACAAAATCAAGTAAACTCTTGAGATTCTGATCCCAAAAGTCTATGTAACCCGGAGTTACATACGTGACTCTATCAGAGCTGGGGAACCGGAATTCACTTCCTTCTACATGCATACGGTCCAGACGGGTCATGAGTTATTCAACTGAAGGATTTCTTCTTCGAAAAGTCGGAACACACTGATCCATACCCATTTTCTGAGCTTCTCTATCAATATTGTATTCTTCCACCAAGAATTCTCCGTGAATTAAGGATACCATATGACCGGGAGTGCAACTCAACATGAAGGATCTCTCGCCGTCGTCCAAATAAGCACCAGATTTCAAAGTCATACTCTCTTCATCATTAAAGGTTTTCAATTGATAGATATAAGAGGGGACTGATACCCATGGGAGGAAGTTGAATTCAGATTCACGATCCAAGACATCGACGAAACGGGATTTGAATCGAGGTTGCTTTGTGGACCAGCGCATGATTCTGGGATTAGCTTTCTTAGAGAAGACATGTCGAGCATCAGTATTCAATTATTGCAAGACAGTCCGTGGAATGGGTGCATAATTCTTAAAACGCTCCTACATCAAAGCTTGAAGAAACATTGTGTTGGCATAACATTCAATCTTCATAAAACCATTCGAGACACTGGAGTCTATAATCTAGGAGTCCAAGTTACAATACAGAGAGCCCAAGAACAAGCTACCTATTGGAAGTTGCTCACCCTGAGCCATCTTAATCACAAAAGGAATCACGAATGGCTTCAACAAGTTTCCAGCATCCTCAAATACATCTCCAGACAGCCATAAACACAAGAAAGCAGCGATTGATAACGTACTGTCAACTGGCCAATCCGGACGAGTATCTCTTAGCCACCAGTGTATCATCCAATGAGCATAACCACCTTTGCTGTCAGATGCCTTATTAATCTCCTCGATTTTAGTTGTCAAGATGTTAGAGATTGCATTTTCCTTTGAAGAAAGATTTTCAGGAAGATTGCCTATGATTGGAATATGCAACAAAGAAACCACGTCTTCTAAAGTAATGGTAAATTCTCCCCATCTGCATATAAAAGAGTGAGTTGGAATACACCATCGAGCAAGTAGAACAACAATACCTCGCGCATCATGGAAGATGAACAAATCTTTAGAAGCTTTAATAGCTCGTATTACTCGTGCGTCATGCAACTTGGGTCAAACCCGAGGAAAACCCAGCATGTACCTCGACCAACCAGAAAACTTTTCCAAGGGCCGTCGAGAAAACTTGAACCCAATCATTGACGTAGAAAAATATCCTTTCTCAATGAAGAACTGAATAGCTCCCTGAGGAGTCACCAACTTCTTCTGAGTAACCTTTCTGGGGTTTATCAGAAGATTAAATGCTGGAGTTTTGAGACGCTTCTCAGGCTCTTTGTCCGTGAAGAATGTATCCTCTATATTCGGAACGTTCTTAATTCCAAGAGTTTCATCTTCACCAATGGAAGTCTCATCCGTGCATGAATCATCCCTAGATGTATCATTATCCATACACATATCATCATTCATGGAAGCGTCGTTGGTTTGGGAATCAGACATCCTTGCAAAGTAGCTATAACATACACATAATACTCCACTTCAGCATATTACTCAATAAGATGCAAACATCAGTGGAATGAAGTAATTGGAAAAATGCTCATGCGAACATCTACAAACCGGTAACTCTTAACTCTTACCTTTTATGCTTCTACTAACGATAGTGATAGTAATGCTAGAGTTAACACCTCAAAATCGTTCGTTTCTTCGAAACCTACAAAAACGTGCAAAACTCAGATTTTTCATAAAATCATGAATATTTCTACTGTGTGAACATTCACCGTGGAATTACGAAAACTAAAACATTATTTCATCATAAATAATTGTTTACTTCTGAATAATATTACACAAAACTCAAGTTTTGATTTTAAGGAAAATAATATATACTTGCATATATATATAAATAAAAACGTGATTTAATCGCGTAAATAAAATTTTTTTACGTGAGCAAGGCTCACGAAAATAAGATTTGTGGAAACTCCACGGTTTCCGTAAAAAAAATCCATGAATAGACCATGGTTTTATAAAAAAAAATATTTTCCTTCGTATCGTCATACGACTTTGAAACGAAGTTTTATTCCAATTTTGTGAAAACATACACATTATAAGATAAAGTTTTGGTTTACATGAAAGCTCATAAACAAAATTTTATCACTGGACTCTAGTTCATATATGAAGAAGAAAAACTCTTTCTTCGTATCATCGTCATGCTTTAAAACGAAGGTTTATTTCGGTTTTGTGAAAATTCATCTTTTCATGATAAAACTTTGACGCACATGAAAGCTCATAAACTTAGTTTTATCACTGGACCTAAATCTTCATATACGAAAAAAAGAAAAAAACTCTCTTAAATCAGGGATTATTATTAGTTTTCAAAAACAATCGATCAAACGAACATACGTTTTTAAAAACGAGGGTTTTCGACGAAACCCACGCTCATATATGCACATGTGTATAACCTTATCATGATCAAGATATGAACAACTCATAGAACTCATGAACATCAGCAAACATCAAAAATAAAAAATCGCACCTGGTCGGACGGTGGCGGCGACGGCGACGTTGAAACTCCGGCGAAAATTTTCCTCCCCTGCTGATGGCGTGAAGGTGATGAAGAGATGATGAAGGTGCTGGTCTTGGGAAAAAAAAAGGGGAACAATTCCTTTTATATCAAATTTTATTACCAAAACCTAATTTTCTTAGGATTTCCTTATTGGGCCGGGCCCGCGAATCCTAAACGACCAAGGTCCCATCGTCTGAATTAGTGGTTCAACAACAATTTATGTTCACCAAACGACACTCTATCATGACACTTGGATCTTCATTCAAGTCATGGTATGCTCGTACTATCGAAATTCAGTAACATCTTAACTTACGACTAAGTTCAATTACTTATGTTATTTATGACCGAAAAATCACCATTCAATGTTGACTGAGGAAAACGTCTTTCCTCACTAATAAGGGGACTTAATGTAGATGGTGGATTTTCGACAAAGGCTAAAATCGCAAACCCATAATTATACGAACTTCTGATCCAACAATCAGATGTGAGTATTGAGACACGGGTATCTCATCAGATCTCTGACTGAGAATACTGTCTCTCAGATCACATGCAGATATGTAGTCTCTCGGCTGGACAACGGCATATCTCATGAATACTGAACACTTCAGTAATTATTTCTATATAGAATCACGAGATTAACGGGTCCTAGACTGCTTGCTCTGCTAGTATAGAGTGATAACGTCTTCAGGATACAAACAACAGTTTTCCCTGACTATATAAAGGATATGAAGCTCCAGCAATCTCATATCAGAATAATTAATGCTCCTAGATAGCATGCTCTGCTAGTATAGAGCCATCAATTAATTATTCATAAATTCTTGGATCCATCCACTGAATTTCTGAAAATATTCAAATATTTTCTGAAAGTATTCAAATACTTTTATAATATTTCGTTACTTCAATCCATGGTTCTTCCCGGCAGAATTCCATGGGTAAGTAATAAATATTCAATAACACGGGCATCTGAGTTATCTCCGAGTAAGCCCCGACTAAAATGGTGCAAGTGTACTCAACGATGATGCACTAACAATCACTTTACGAACAAGTATTTCAAAATACGACGAGACGATGAACCTATGCAAAATAGGAAGGAAAATAATAAATAATTAAAAATTGACCAAGGCGCTGGGAGCATGGGCCCACTGACCGGCTGGATATGTCTTGGTCAATCCCACGCCAGTTTCATATTTTTATCATGTTTTTTGTTATTTTCCTTGAGTTCATGAAAATCTTTTCACTTGAACAAATATCTTTCGTTATGAGGAAACTCCTCGGTTTCATGGTGTTTCCCTCACACCAAAGAAATAATATAAAATTAAGAAAAATATTGTAGGACCGTGGTTATTGGCCAACCGGCCATTCCTTGATCCCAGCCGGCCCCACACCTCATGGTTCCTCATTATTTTATTATTATTTCCCCAATTTCATGAAAACTACTTAATCTCATGATATTTCCTTGGTTCCATGAAAAAATAATATAAAATTAGGAAAACCCGTGTGACCAGGCCCTAGCTGTCGGTCAAGCCCTAGCTGGTCCCACATGTCTCATTTTATTATTATTATATTTTTTGTGTTTCCATAATCCCATGAAATTCCTTGATTTCATGATATTTTCTTCAAATTATGAAAATTTCTTTAAATCATGAAATAATACATAAAATTAGGGAAAACTCACGGGACCGGGCCCTAGCCGGACAACCATGCTCAAGCTGGTCCCACACGTCCCTTATTTTATTATTATTATTTTTCATGTTTTCCTCATCTCAAGGAAACTCCTCGATTTCAACAAAAACTCCTTGGTTTTAACAAATTCCTTGGTTTCATCATATTTCCCTAAAATCATGAAAATATTACAAAAATTGGGAAAATCGTGTGGGATTGGGCCCTTTGGCCGGACGGCCATGTCTTGGCCATGGACGGTTCCACACTTTATGATTCCTTTAATTTTATATTATTTTTCCTTCATCTCATGAAGTTTTGACGGTTTCATCAAAAACCCCTGATTTCTTCATATTTTCTCAAATATTTGCTCAAATGCACATCTGAAAATATTAAAATTCTAAGAACTGAGATACGAACACTTTGGTGACATGAGCATGTTACCTTGGTCAATGAAGGTTGTCTCTTTGGCTCACAAGGAGCCAGTCCCGCGTATTTTACATAATTTGACTTAATTTGCGCAATTGCACGTATTAGGTCCAAAACTCTTCCAAATAATTTTGGGATTTTCATGGAACGATCGTCATTCGATCCCATGACCACCCAGGTCTGGTTTCATGACCCCTTGGTCGGTCTCTCGTCCCTTCATAATTAATTAGGTTTGATCACCTAAGGCTCAGACGAGCATTTTCGAATAAATGATTAAACCAACATTTGATCATTCTTTCATCAACGAATCACCAACTCTTCGAGAGGACTTGGTATTTGCTCACATGAGCATATGGGAGCCATAGTCCCATGAAGTTGTTATGTGCATATTTTGCACATATTTAGTGTCGAAACGATGCTAGTATTTGCTATATTTTCTTGCATATTATTGTATATTACGTTTGTTTTTCTTTATTTGTGTTTTGCTAGGTGAATCATCCAAAAGAAGTGAATTTGCACTTAATTGTGCAATGAAGGAAGTTAGCTAAAAGCGGAGAAAGGCCAAAGACCAAGTGAAACTCATTTGAACTTAAGAGTGCATGCTATCATCTCGAAGAAGACGAAAATACGAAGCCAACGGCGAAAGAATGGAGTCAACCCGACGTCTTATGAAGAATATAGATGCATTTGAAGCAATCAAATTTGTGCGCATAAAGTTGCTAAGGGGTGTCCACTTTACTAAGGGGCACCACATTTCTAAGGAACTGCTAAAGGAAGTCAGGTCCTTTACTTTGGGGAAACCAGGATTTTCATTAAGGCACCCGGATAGTTTTCTCAGGGCTGCCACTGTCATCTTCCTCACCATGCAATCACGACCATTTCAGGTTTCATGCATGGTTGACGGTGAATTATGGTATGGCAGTTGGGTCGATGGAGTTAAGTTTAGCTTGCGGCAATACTAGATAGTTGGCATGGATGATGAACTCGTGATGTTGATGACGATCTTGGTGCTGGGATTCGAATCAGTCAAGTGACTGAATATTGTTGATTTGCCATGGTGTTAGTCGAGCAGCAGGGATGATGCTGTCGCCATTGAAGGCCATAGGAGCTGGGTGCAACGAAAAGAAGAATCAGTTGTCCGTGGATGATCAGGTGAAGTTTGGTTGTAGCTCAGCCGAGAACTGGTGATCATGACTGATGATGGAGTTCGGCTAGAGATGAAAAATAGAAATGTGTTGTTGCAATGGTTATCAGCGATGGAGTTCAAACCGAATTTTTTTGCTGTCATTGGCAGCTGACGAGTGATAAAGAAAAGAGCTGGCTGCGATGGAGGTGCTGCCATTATTAACATTGATGGCGTCAGTCGAGATTGTGTTGTAGACTAATGTCTAAAGGAAGCAATGAAAGAGAAGTAGAGTATCGAGAAGATTTGCAGCCTGTAATGGTATGATGAGACACAGATGGAGTTGGCAGTAATGATCACGACAGAATGGAGCTGAGGTTTAAGTGCTGCTGCCACTATTTATGGATTTTTGTTATCGGAGGTTAACGGGACTGTTTGAGCATGGAAGCAATGGAGCTGGTGATGGAAGGCATGGAGATGGGTTTCGCAATGAGGAATAAGCTTCAGTATTAAGGTTGTTGTTGAGTTCAGGTGCAGAGAAGAACTGGAGTTGAATACGAATAAGATTTTTCACGTCTAGCCTGGTATATGTGAGTTATGGCCAAGAGAAATTATCTTCACGACTACCAGACTTCCCGTGAGTTTCTGGCCGGAGTAAAATTCCAGCAGATATTTTCGCTCACGGTGGCTTAACTATCCGAGAGTCTGACGGAGAGAATGAAAATCCAGCAGAATTTTTCGCTCACAGAGGGGTATCTGTCCGTGGGTAGAATGGAACTATGCCTGTCAGTTCCAGGATGCTGACAGGCCAATGACAAGTGAAAACGAGAGCTTATGGGCTGGGCTTATCTCCAGCTGCTTGAGCTCATTAGTGAGTTAGTATATTTTTGGACACGCCCAGACTTGTACGTGGGCTATTTTTGGGATTCTAGCTAATTTTTGGCAACCATTCGACCGAGATTTGATGCACGCGCACAACTACAAGTGGGACACCTATATAAGAGAACTTCTAATATATTTGGGAAAAATCTTATAATTTTTAATCAAGTTTTGGAGAGAAGAATACAAGGGAGAAAAGCTAGGGTTTTGGAGCACTCTTCATCACCGTAACTATTTCTTTTCCATTATTTTCTTATGAAACTCATGGGTTTTATTAGTACCATGAGTAGCTAAACTTCTTAGTGATTGGGGATGAATTCTAAGTTCTAGACATGATTTGAGTTATTATATAAATCTATTTTGAAGTTCTTCACATGATTATTGATTGTTTTTACTAATTAGAATTTTTATGATTAATTGATAGATTGTTTAGGTGGCCAACTGAACTAATTTGTTGATTCAATCAAATTCTAGTATTGAATTAGGAGATTAGTAATAGTCAAATAATTCATACAAAAGTAGAGAACACAAGACCTTGCAGAGGGATTTTGTATAGCAATTGTGTGTTTAAACAACACTGGAAAGTGGACCTTGAGTTAAGAGTCTAACTACTAGGATCAATCTATAATTCACAAAAGATAAAGCATTCGGAGAAATTACACCTTGAGTGAGCTACTACTAGGTGGTTTAGACGAATAGAATCTGGTATTGGAGAGCTTTCGTACTCAGTGATATAAGGAATTTAGGGGATAACACTGAGCTAGCTGTTATTCCACGGTTGGTAATAATTTGTGATTAATAGTATTAATGGAATATAATAACGTGATGACGGTTTAGTAACGAAGAAGGATTCCCTGATCATATTTCTCTCCATTGCTTGCAACTTAATTATTTTCAATTGCTTTATTTACTTTGTTTACAATCTAAAACAAAACCCCCCATTGTGACACTTTTGACAACTAAATCTCCATGGTCTTCGTGGGAACGATCCTTATTTTCTACTATATTATTCATTAGTAAAGTAGAATATAAGTGAATTAATTTGTGCACCTACGACACACATCAAATTTTGGCGCCGTTGCCGGGGAGCAGTCGGTAGCTTTAGTTGTTATTTCTTTTTGTTTTATTTTTGTTTTTAGTCTTATTTTTAGTTTTTAATTTAGCTTTTGAGAATTTTATTTCAGGTACTTAATCTCTGGCTTCGAAGGATTGGAATTACCAGAGGTGTGGAATTTAAACTCGCAAGGGAACGGTACTACAAGCACGTCCAAAGTTGCAAGAAGAACCTTCCACATCAACAATGGTAGGAGGTAACAATAATCCACCACCACCTCCACCTCCGGAGAGAAAGTTAGGAGAGTTGACATCTCCATGCTTAGATTCGCAACCACTGTGCATTACAATCGCTGAACTAGTGGAGCTGAAGTCGAATCTACTTCATCATCTCCCGAAGTTCAAGGGACATCCTGGTGAAGATCCGAACCGTCATCTTCAAGTATTTCAACACAAGATGACAAGTCTGAGGCATGAAACCGCAGACAGAGATATGGATATGCTACAAGCCTTTCCATTCTCATTGACAGACTTAGCAGAAGAATGGTTGTATTGTCTTCCTCCAGGGAGTGTTACAACGTGGAATGAGATGAAAAAGCTATTTCTGGAGAAATATTTTCCTGCTTCCAAAGCAGAATCTGTTCGTAAGGAGATTAGTGGCATTCTACAAATGTCTAGGGAGTCTTTATATGAATATTGGGAGAGGTATAAGAATTTGTTGGCAAGCTGCCCACACCATAATATATTCTCAACACTTATCATTCAATACTTCTACGAAGGATTACTTCCGGAACATAGGAATCTGATCGATGCAGCAGCTAGTGGTTCACTCACTGAGAAGACAATCTCGCAAGCAACTAGTCTGATTGAGAGTATGGCCTCAAATGCTCAACAGTTTTATACAAGACATGACTCAAATGTTAGAAGAGTTAGCGAGATGGGGGAGTCTCCGAATACAGAGCATTGTTTAAGTACAATTGAGAAGGTGATTCATCGCATAGCTTCTGTAGTAGCTCCATCATATGAAGAATAGGCCGAGGTTAATGCTTTATTCCCTAATCCTAGGCCAAGGTATGATCCATATTCTAATACTTATAATCCAGGTTGGAAAGATCATCCTAATTTCAGTTATGCCAATAAGCAAGCTGCAGCTCCTAATCCTTATGCGAGGCAAGGTGGTTTTCAACAACAATTTCAGCCACAACCTTAATAACAGAATCAAAGCTCTAGTTTAGAAGAGATGATGAAGCTATGATGTTAAAGCAAGATGAAACGTCCAAAGAGAAAAAGGCGATATTTCAACAAAACCTACTATATTAATAAAAGAATGATGATGCCGTTAAAGACTTGCAAGTACAGATTGGGCAATTGGCGACAAATATGAATCAAATGAAAGCACAAGCTTCGACAAAGTTCCCATCACAACCTTTTGTGAACTCAAGAGAGAACGTTAATGCAGTAACTCTAAGAAGTGGGAAATAAATGGAAGAGCCAAAGCAATAAGAAGTGGTTAATAACGACATCGAAAAGGAAGTAGAGGAGGAAACCGTCCCAAAGGAAAAGCCAACATCAACTGGCCAACCTAAGGACATGGTTCCCACCTTTACCACACCACCTCCTTTCCCTAGTCGTTTTTCCAAATCAAAGAAGCAAGCTCAAGATAAGGAGATCATGGATATTTTTAGCAAGATACAAATCAACATCCCATTTATTGAGGCCATCAGAACCGTACCCAGGTATGCTAAGGTTTTGAAGGATTTATGTACAAGGAAGGATAGGTTGATTGCTAATGAAATTACTCAGATGGGCGAAAGTGCAACAGCTATGCTATTGAAGAAGATGCCTGCAAAGTGTGAAGATCCCGGTGGCTTCACAGTGCCAATTACTATTGGTAAACGACGATTCGAGCGTGCTTTGCTTGATGTGGGAGCATCTATAAGTGTTATGTCAGCCGATGTTTATGATTCTTTGAATCTTGGACCTTTGAAAGAGGAGAAGATTACTATTCAATTGGCAAACAAGTCCAATATAAATCCTAAAGGAGTCGTGGAGGACGTGTTAGTTCAAGTGAATCAGTTAATCTTTCTGGTTGATTTTTATATTGTGGATATGCATAATGGAGATAATTGTTCATCTACTTCGTTACTTCTTGGGAGACCGTTTATGAAAACAACAAAGACGAAGATTGATGTGGACAATGGTACACTCACTATGGAATTTGATAAGGAGGTTATACGCTTCAACATTTTTGAAGCTATGCGTTATCCTAGTGATGTGCACTCCGCTTTCTCTGTTGATGTTATTGGTTCTTTGGAACAACAGATGTTTGATTTGAACAAAGAAGATGAACTTGAATATGTGCTACAAAATAGCATTGATTTGGATGTCCATGGCATGCCTAACTTGGACGTTGATATTCCCAAGGAATTTGTTGAGACATGTGGTGCTTTAACGTCATCACAAGAATTTAAAACAGGTAATATTTCATATATCTCTTTACCTATTACTGATGAAGTTCCTTTACCTTCTGTTGTGCAGGCACCTAAATTAGAGCTGAAATCTCTACCTGATCACTTAAAGTATGCTTACTTAGGTGATGGGGAAGAGCTTCTAGTCATTATTGCAAAAAATCTCACAGCAATACAAGAAGAACGCCTTCTTCGGGTTCTGAAAGAGCACAAAACGGCTATTGGTTGGACAATTGCTGATATCAAAGGCATTAGTCCATCCACATGCATGCATAGAATCCTTATAGAGGATAATGTAAAGCCAGTACATGATGCTCAGCGTAGGATTAACCCCCCAATGATGGAGGTCGTGAAGAAAGAGATCCTCAAATTACTGAGTGTGGGGGTGATTTACCCAATTTCTGACAGCAAATGGGTTAGTCTGGTGCAAGTGGTGCCTAAGAAATCAGGTGTCACTGTTGTTAGAAATCAAGATGATGAACTCGTTCCTACAAGAGTTCAAACAGGATGGCGAGTGTGCATAGACTACAGAAAGCTCAATTCGGCTACCCGCAAGGATCACTTTCCTTTGCCTTTCATTGATCAGATGTTAGAGAGGTTAGCGGGACATTTATATTATTGCTTTTTGGATGGTTATTCGGGCTACAATTAAATTGTTATTGCACCAGAGGATCAAGAGAAGACAACTTTTACTTGCCCTTTCGGTACATTTGCATATAGAAGAATGCCATTTGGTCTTTGCAATGCGCCTGCCACTTTTCAGAGATGCATGGTTAGTATATTTTCTGATTACGTGGAGAACATCATTGAGGTATTTATGGACGACTTTAGTGTTTATGGAGATTCATTTGATATTTGCTTAAATAATCTTGAACTTGTGCTTAAAATATGCATAGACACTAATTTGGTTTTAAACTGGGAGAAATGTCACTTTATGGTAGACCATGAAATTGTACTTGGCCACATCGTTTCCTCTAAAGGGCTCGAAGTGGAAAAGTCAAAGATAGACTTGATTAGGAACTTACAATACCCCACTTCGGTGAGGGAAATTCGCTCGTTTCTTGGTCATGCAGGTTTTTATAGGAGGTTTATCAAAGATTTCTCCAAAATCTCAATGCCGATGTGCAAATTGTTGCAAAAGGAGGTTGCATTTAACTTCGACCAGGAGTGCAAGGATGCCTTTAATAAATTGAAGGAATTGTTGACTACTACACCAATTATTAAGTCACCTGACTGGAATTTGCCGTTCCAGTTAATGTGTGATGCAAGTGATTATGCAGTCAGAGCTGTTTTGGGTCAAAAAGTAGACAAGAGGTCACATGTGATTTATTATGCATCTAGGACCCTAAATGATGCTCAAATTAACTATTCTACCGCTGAAAAGGAATTTTTGTCTATAGTGTTTGCACTTGAAAAATTTAGATCATATTTGGTGGGTGCAAAAGTGGTTGTGTATTCCGATCATGCAGCACTTAGGTACCTACTTAAGAAGAAAGAATCTAAGCCAAGACTTATACGGTGGATATTGTTGTTGCAAGAATTGGATTATGAAATCAAAGATAAGAGAGGTGTTGAAAATACTGTTGTTGATCATATTAGTAGACTTGTTGTTTCCGAAGAATAACTCCCATTACAGGATCATTTTCTAGACGAACAACTCTTCTCAATTGAAGATTCAACACCTTGGTATGCTGATATAGTGAACTACTTGGTTACAAGGCAAGTACCTAGTACTATGTCTAATTTTCAAAAGCTAAAGCTTAAGAAAATAGCCAAGCAGTATGTGTGGGATGAGCCCTACTTGTAGAAATATGGCGTTGATCAAATTATCTGCAGGTGCGTACCTAACTCTGAATTTCAGTCAATTCTATCTTTTTTTCATTCTTAAGCATGCGGTGGTCACTTTGGTTCTAAACGTACCGCTCTCAAAGTCCTTGAGAGTGGCTTTTATTGGCATACCTTGTTTGAGGATGCATATAATTTTTGCAAATCTTGTGATAGATGTCAACGAACGGGAAATCTAGGTGCTCGAAATCAAATGCCACTCACACCAATTCTCACTGTTGAGATATTTGATGTGTGGGGCATTGATTTTATGGGTCCTTTTGTTAATTCGAATGGAAAATTTTATATACTTCTTGTTGTGGATTATGTTTCAAAATGGGTGGAAGCTAAAGCCACCCCTACTAATGATTCTCAAGTTGTTTGTGAGTTTTTGAAGGAATATATTTTCTCTAGACATGGTACACCAAGAGTGGTTATCAGTGATGGAGGCTCGAACTTCAAGAAATCCTTCCATGCTCTTCTCAAGAAGTACAACATTACACACAAGATTGGTACGCCGTATCACCCAAAAACTAGTGGGCAAGCTGAAATTTCAAATCGTGAGATTAAGTCCATCCTTGAGAAAACCGTTAATACTACACGGAAGGATTGGATTTATAGACTTAACGATGCACTTTGGGCGTATAGAACAGCATATAAGACACCGATTGGTATGTCTCCATATCGGTTGGTCTATGGCAAAGCTTGTGATATCCCAGTTGAACTTGAGCATAAGGCTTATTGGGCGGTAAAGATGTGCAACATGGAGTATGATAAAGCGGGGAAACATAGGCAACTACAAATCAATGAGCTAGAGGAGATACGTAATGATGCTTACGAGAGTTCTCGTATATATAAGGAAAAGACTAAGCTTTTCCATGACAAGATGATTTCTCGGAAGAATTTTGTTGTGGGACAGAAAGTTCTTTTATTTCATTCTCGTCTTAAGTTATTTCCTGGTAAGCTAAGGTCCAGATGGATTGGAACATATGTTGTTACTAATGTTTATTCTCATGGTGCAGTTGATATCACTAGTCTTAGAGATGGGACTACTTCTAAGGTCAACGGCCATAGATTGAAGCCATATTACGAAAACATCGCTTATGTGAATGTGGATGAGATGGAGCTTCAAGATTTGCTCCCTCTGGAGGAGTAATAAGGACAATGCCAAGTCGGGCTGACGACTTTAAACGAAGCGCTAAATGGGAGGCAACCCATAGGTTTTGTATCTTAAACTCTTCAATTTATTTATTTATTTGTTTGTTTTTATTGTTTTCATATCATGTTTTCATCCCCATGTTTAATTTTATTGAGTCCGTAATCTATTTTAGAAGAAAATTATGATGAATACCTTTTCGTCAGAAAAATTCAGACTGCGCGTAGTTCAGTTCAGAGACCATAACTGTCAGACCGTTTATCTAAACACTGTTCCCTTTTGGCACTGTGTAGAAAACACGTAGATGAACAATTTTTGTGAAATGGAGTTTTTCCAAATTCCTTACCAATTTGCACAGATTTTGCGTTTTATCTTCTGTTACGTCAGAATTCAGAACTTTCGGTTTTACACATTGAGGACAATGTGAAGTTTAAGTGTGGGGGAGTATTTTGCATATAGATTTTTTCAAATTTTTGCATAAAAAACCTTCAACTTGTAAAGATTTTAGTGTCACTAGCATACTTCTAGGTATGTTTACATAGAGTTTCTGACCGACATAACTGAATTTGGAAGTGTTAGAGAACTACATTCGAATATTCTTACGAATTGGAGTGTTAAATAATGGATTTAATCATGCCGGTGATACAAATTAGGAGCAGGGAGAAATGCATTATTAGAGTTACTGATCAATCATTAGTGGAGACTACCTATTTTCATATCAACCAAGGCACCAGACCAAATTTTCTTTGTAGCTGACTAAAGATCTCTCTTTTGAGTGTGTGTCACCGTACATTAATTCCGGGTAGAGTGGTGAGCTACCCAACCTCCCACCAACAGAAGCACTATTTTTGATCTCTTGAGTGCTAATTTTGTTAATCATGAGGGTGACGTCTATAGACGAAAACCACCTTCTTGTAGTTTGATTTTCAGGCACCATTCTCTCTCTCGCCAACAACAGATCCATAGAAACACATCATCATCAACAATGGAGCGACATCAAAATCTACAAGGAAGTTGAAGGCGTTTGAGGTTTACAAGCAACAAAACAAGGAAGAGCGAAATTTCATATTCAAGTACAACAACATACAATGAGCAGATTTTCATATACATGTTGAAGACTTACACATAAGGAGCGGAATTATATATTCAAGTATGAAGACTTATTACAAGAGCGAGGAAAATCAAAAGATGAGAGTTATTGAAGTTTATGATACAAAGACATTACAAGTGGTGAAGATCAAAGTGGTAACGTACTTCTTTCATGGCCATGTTAATTTTATTTCATATTTATTGTTTTAGTTGCAATCTCTTCTATAAAAAAAAATTCAAAAAAAACAAAACAAAATACAAAGAGATTTGCAATTACGTTGTTATTTGTTCAATAAGGCCATGTGGAAGAAAAATATATAAAGAAGTTTTAAGCAACAAGGAAATTGAGGAAAAGAGTTATAAATTGTCGAAGTTCTACAAGTTCAAGAGTTTATCATCAACAGTTGAAGACCGAAGACTAAGATGAAGAAGACGAGCAGAAGGAATGAAGACGTTTCTATTGGATGTTGTGAGAGTGGTGCTTTCATTATTGCAATCAGATGTGAAGGTGGTAAGTACTCTCATCCTTGCTAAAGTGGTTGATTTCCTTTCTTAGAGTTCATCAGAAAAATATTTTTGTTTTCCACGATTTTGTGGAGTCTCTAGAAATAATTCGGAAGGTTACCTTCCCACCATTCAACATGTGTAGGATTCTCTCTTCATTCCTACCTACACACATGTGAGACCCATAAAAAAAATCCGTCTTATTGAGTGCAATTATCATAAAATCCTTTTAAGTGAGGCAGAAGTCGAGGCGAAATGCTTATTGATCTTTCTCAAACACGTGTTTCTTTCATTATGGTGTGGTTATTTCTCACTCAAAATTAAAGAATGAATATGTTCTTTGGTATTTCTAACTTCTTATTACTAGCATGCAGAAATTCTATGTCCTCATAGCTCTTTGGATGCTTGGGAAGCTGGAACGCTTTGAAGTTGGAGTAGGTTTTGTAGGTAGACCTCTTGTAAACCTTCACGAGACTATAACTCGTCCACTAGGGACACCTAGGGGTTTAAAGGCTTGTTATTCATGCTAAGAGTAACCGTATTCTCAGCGACATGGAGTTGTTGTATTTTAGATAGTTTGCTCGAGGACGAGCAAAAGACAAGTGTGGGGGAATTTGTTAAGTGCATATTTTGCACATATTTAGTGTCGAAACCATGCTAGTATTTGCTATATTTTCTTGCATATTATTGTATATTACGTTTGTTTTTCTTTATTTGTGTTTTGCTAGGTGAATCATCCAAAAAAAGTGAATTTGCACTTAATTGTGCAATGAAGGAAGTTAGCTAAAAGCGGAGAAAGGCCAAAGACCAAGTGGAACCCGTTCGAACTTAAGAGTACATGCTATCATCTCGAAGAGGACGAAAATACGAAGCCAACGGCGAAAGAATGGAGTCAATCCGACGTCTTATGAAGAATCTAGATGCATTTGAAGCAAGCAAAGTTGCGCGCATAAAGTTGCTAAGGGGTGTCCACTTTACTAAGGGGCACCACATTTCTAAGGAACTGCTAAAGGAAGTCAGGTCCTTTACTTTGGGGAAACCAGGATTTTCATTAAGGCACCTGGCTAGTTTGCTCAGGGCTGCCGCTGTCATCTTCCTCACCATGCAATCACGACCATTTCAGGGTTCATGCATGGTTGACGGTGAATTATGGTATGGCAGTTGGGTCGATGGAGTTAAGTTTAGCTTGCGGCAATACTAGATAGTTGGCATGGATGATGAACTCATGCTGTGGATGACGAGCTTGGTGCTGGGATTCGAATCAGTCAAGTGACTGAATATTGTTGGTTTGCAATGGTGTTAGTCGAGCAGCAGGGATGATGTTGTCTCCATTGAAGTCCATAGGAGCTGGGTGCAACGAAAAGAAGAATCAGTTGTCCGTGGATGATCAGGTGAAGTTTGGTTGTAGCTCAACCGAGAACTGGTGATCACGACTGATGATGGAGTTCGGCTCGAGATGAAAAAGAGAAATGTGCTGCTGTAATGGTTATCAGTGATGGAGTTCAAACCGAATGGTTTTGCTGTCATTGGCAACTGACGAGAGATAAAGAAGAGAGCTGGCTGCGATGGAGGTGATGCCATTATCAACATTGATGGCGTCAGTCGATATTGTGTTGTAGACTAATGTCTAAAGGAATCAATGAAAGAGAAGTAGAGTATCAAGAAGATTTGCAGCCTGTAATGGTATGATGAGACACAGATGGAGTTGGCAGTAATGATCACGACAGAATGGAGCTGAGGTTTAAGTGCTGCTGCCACTATTTGGGGATTGCTGTTATCGGAGGTTAACGGGACTGTTTGAGCATGGAAGCAATGGGGCTGGTGATGGAAGGCATGGAGATGGGTTTCGCAATGAGGAATAAGCTTCAGTATTAAGGTTGTTGTTGAGTTCAGGTGCAGAGAAGAACTGGAGTTGAATACGAATAAGATTTTTCACGTCTAGCCTGGTATACGTGAGTTATGGCCAAGAGAAATTATCTTCACGACTACCAGACTTCCCGTGAGTTTCTGGCCGGAGTAAAATTCCAGCAGATATTTTCTCTCACGGTGGCTTAACTATGCGAGAGTCTGACGGAGAGAATGAAAATCCAGCAGAATTTTTCGCTCACAGAGGGGTATCTGTCCGTGGGTAGAATGGAACTATGCCTGTCAGTTCCAGGAAGCTGACAGGCCCATGACAAGTGAAAATGAGAGCTTATGGGCTGGGCTTATCTCCAGCTGCTTGAGCCCATTAGTGAGTTAGTATATTTTTGGACACGGTCAGACTTGGACGTGAGCTATTATTGGGATTCTAGCTAATTTTTGGCAACCATTCGACCGGGATTTTATGCACGGGCACAACTACAAGTGGGACACCTATATAAGATAACTTCTAATATTTTTGGGAAAAATCTTATAATTTTTAATCAAGTTTTGGAGAGAAGAATACAAGGGGAAAAAGCTAGGGTTTTGGAGCACTCTTCATCACCGTAACTATTTCTTTTCCATTATTTTCTTATGAAACTCATGGGTTTTATTAGTACCATGAGTAGCTAAACTTCTTAGTGATTGGGGATGAATTCTAAGTTCTAGACATGATTTGAGTTATTATATAAATCTATTTTGAAGTTCTTCACATGATTATTGATTGTTTTTACTAATTAGAATTTTTATGATTAATTGATAGATTGTTTAGGTGGCCAGCTGAACTAATTTGTTGATTCAATCAAATTCTAGTATTGAATTAGGAGATAAGTAATAGTCAAATAATTCATACAAAAGTAGAGAACACAAGACCTTGCAGAGGGATTTTGTATAGCGATTGTGTGTT
This sequence comes from Papaver bracteatum, assembly GCA_023529315.1. Classification (NCBI taxonomy): domain Eukaryota; kingdom Viridiplantae; phylum Streptophyta; class Magnoliopsida; order Ranunculales; family Papaveraceae; genus Papaver; species Papaver bracteatum. The sequence continues at coordinate 24,638 of JAJJWX010002862.1, forward strand.
TAAACAACACTAGAAAGTGGACCTTGAGCTAAGAGTCTAACTACTATGATAAATCTATAATTCACAAAAGATAAAGAATTCGGAGAAATTACAAATTGAGTGAGCTACTACTAGGTGGTTTAGACGAATAAAATCAGGTATTGGATAGCTTCCGTACTCAGTGATATAAGGAATTTAGGGGATAACACTGAGCTAGCTGTTATTCCACGGTTGGTAATAATTTGTGATTAATAGTATTAATGGATGAATATAATAACTTGATGACGGTTTAGTAACGAAGAAGGATTCCCTGATCATATTTCTCTCCATTGCTTGCAACTTAATTATTTTCAATTGCTTTATTTACTTTGTTTACAATCTAAAACAAAACCCCCCATTGTGACACTTTTGACAACTAAATCTCCCTGCTCTCCGTGGGAACGATCCTTATTTGCTACTATATTATTCATTAGTAAAGTAGAATATAAGTGAATTAATTTGTGCACCTACGACACGCATCAGAAGTCGGTTCTCCTTCATTCCATGGTTAATTTTCAAATAAACCATCAATCGGTCATCAATTGATCAAATTAGGGTTTCTGAGTCCAAGGATTATAATTCCAGATTTAAAGACTAATAATTTTATGACGATCTCATGGTCAGTATTCTTATTAATTATGCTTAATTTAACTACCAGTATTTTAATTAATATTTTATTTTGGTCACGCTACTAATAATTCATCAGAAGAGCAACACTTGCTCAGACGAGCAATATTTGCTCAAACCAAGGACTATTGGTTCAACTATCAATATTCAACAATTCATCTAATGAGCAACACTTGCTCACTTCAACATCAGAATTTTATGTTTGTCTCAGCAGACACGTTCAATTCATGAGTTTCTGAATATTTTAGCAAATCATGTTCAACTCAGCAAATACATGGACTCATTGTCCCATTAAATCATGATGTCAGCAACTGACTAATTAACCACGAGACGTCAATCGTGTCACTTGGGGGGATATCAACTAGGGTTATGGTCTGGCGGTCTACGATACGTGTGTTCAAACACACGATGGAATGTGAACAAGTCGTGCAGTCAGTTGAAGAAGTTAACAAAGTATTGGATGGAAAATCGACCAAGTCTCTGCACGATGAGCAACTGGTTTCAAACACGATTTCCATTTCTCCACTCCTTGATTTCATCAACTGACACACTTCATGGGATCATGGTGTCTATAATTCCAGTAATATAAATAAGTATATGAATCATGATTGAATACACAACAAGAATCTCACGTCTCACAGATAACACGAGATCAACAACTAATTAATTGAGTAATTACCCTCAACTGAGCAATTTCAATCATTCAGAACTTAACATATTCATAATTCACAACACATCTACAATCTTTGATTACCATTGATTCCACACATTTCTCAGCTTCCCTCTTACAGATTGACCCATCCTCTCTTGTGACCGAATTTACTCTGGAACGGCCATTGTCTTGGTTTAGGCCGGAGTACTATAGATTGATCTCTCGAATTCAAAGCACCCCCTTTGCGGCAGTGCATCTGTGTGAGGTTGAATATTTTGCTCAGTTCAAGGAATCTCCTCTGTACGGTCGTCTCCTCCGTAAAAACCATCAAATCATTTTGACCCATCTACAATCATATATATACAAACTCTTGCTTGCATTACATGCTAAACTATTTTCTAAAGAAGAGCTTCCTAACATACAAGAATTCCAAAATAAACAAACTCTTAATAGAGTAACTTGGGTCACGTTGATACTGTGTTAACAAATACTAATCAAGGGTTAGGATTCTTCTTGATTAAATATATCAGAAGAAGAAAGTCCATAATCACCCAAGTTGTTAGACGATCTTACTACCAATGAAGTTGAAGTAGATTCAAGAACCCCAAAACTCTTCTTCATCTCCTTCTCCGATTGCGGTTGTTATTGATTATAATCAGGAGAAGGAAGTCCATAATCATAAACGTCGTTACAAGATTCTGCTACCACCTAAGTGCACCGTAAAGGTAATTTGTAGATTTTATTACCCCAAAATTCTTCTTCTTATCGCAATTGGGAACTAACCCCTTCGAAGATGATGGTGATGTACGTCCCATTCTTTTAATTGGTTTTCTCTCTCGAAAATCATAACAAATATGGATTCCAAATCTATCCCAATCTCTAAGGGATTCAACAGTACATAATTATCAAAATTTAGGGCTACCATTACCAAAACAGAATCTTTGATACTTTCTCTGCTTTTTCTCCACCAGTACACAATTTTATCTTCTTTTTGTGAAGCATGACGACCTCATCAAATTCGCTAGTTCTCTGGTAATTGTTTAACCCCATTGATGAATTGAGAATGCACAACTCCAAAAGCCTACCTAGCTCAGGCCATGGTGAAATTGGAACATCAGATGTGCAGAACTCCAACTTGCTACTAGCCATAAGTATATTATTTCTTTTTCAATCATAAACCCATTATATCATATTATATCATACTTAAAAAGGGAGTTATATCTAATCTATCCTAAAAACTGCTCCGTCTCTATCCTAAAAATAAATTACGAAAACCCCAAAGCTTTGAATCCCCTTCTGCTCAGATCGGCTCCATTGATATTGTTGCTTCTCCAACAAATCTTTCTCTTCTAGCTTTCAGTTTATTTAATCTTTGTTGCTTGTTTGTTTTGTTTTTCAATTTTTAGATCTAGAATTTCTCTATTTTGGGCGTTTTTTATTTGCTATTGTTGTATTCTTCTCATCTCTAGCAGTTTGGTGTGGTGATTTGCTGATTTCAACCAAGGGTGTGTGCTATTTTTCTTAGAAAAGAACAACTTCAATTGTGATATAAACAGGTAATATAAAAACAACATCCGACCATCAACAGTACTGACGATAGTAGCAGTGGCAACAACAAATCCATCTGCAATAGCAACATCAACCCCATCGTCAGCTTCATCTTCTTCATCAGCTGTAAAAATCATGGATTCCAAAACTCCAACGCCAATTCGGCCCGTTTCAGACTTCTTAAGACCGATTCAGAAGACCTCAGCTACTGTAGATACTGTTACGTAAGACATTGTTACTTTGGTTACTATAGACACTGTGATTCTGGTTACTCTTCACATTGTTACTTTAAAAACATAAATTCATGTTATTTACATGTTCTTGAAAACACTGGGTTGGATCTGATCAAATCACTGCTTTGTGCAGTGATACAAATTGGTTTTGTTTCAAAAAAAATTAGGCCCCTTGATGTGGTATGGCACCCTTGGAATTCTGAAATGGTTTATAAGTTTGTAAGGGTAGAATCGTTAGGCAAGAATTGATGGAGATATATATATTAACTGTGATGAATGGGTTATGATCCTGAAAAATGCTTATAAGGTTTCCGATTTCCATAACCGGCTTTATTAATCTATCATTGAGGTTCTCCTCTTTTCCTAAAATAAATAAATATATTATATCAGTCCCTATTCCTCACTCCTCAGTGTCTTAATGCCACAATGTAAAAGAATTGGGATTTTTCTGAATTATGTTTTTCTTTTTCTTTTAAGCAGGACATGTCTGAGCTAAATGCATAGCATATCATTTATTTTTATTTTTTTTTGTATTTTTTTTTTTGTATTATTAAACTGATTAACATATAATTAATTAACTGATAGACAAGATGTTGGGTTGATATTCTTATGGTTAAAGCTACTTCGAGACACTGACTTAGCGTATGTTCGGCACACCAGTATTAGCAGTGCAAGACATTGCCAATAACATATAATTGTAATATCATGCATAAGAACTATTCAATATACATTTATTTGGCATGATAATAATGAAATGGATGTAATAAAAAGATGGAATTCTAATTTTAGAATCTAATTAGAAAAGAAATAAAATTATCACTTTTTCCGCTCTTGGAAACATTTTAAAACATTTATAACCTGAGAAACAGATAAAACATACTCCCTTTGTACCACATATATATGCAGAATAGTTAAGATCTATTAGATTAAGAAACTTTTTTGATTTTGTAAATTTTTATGTTTTTTCCCGTTTTACCCTTAATTATATTCCTAATATTAGAGACACACTCAATTATGATGATTTTCAAGCAAATAAATAAAAGTAGTAGAAGTAAAATTTGGTTGTGAAATTTCGACTCCACCTATATAGTTGTACAAAAAAAAATAAAAAAATTCCACGTATAAAATAGATACGGACGGAGTAGTACACTAGTCACTAAATCAATCAATTGAGTTTACGTGAAAATTATATGGATGGATGAAGTTGTTGAGAGGTTCAAATAAAAAAAAAGCATGTGATATTCACCGAAAAAGGAAGTGTACTTCCAAATAGCATGTCCAACCTAAGTCCTTGGATTCTAATCTAAAGTAAACTACTATAGTCCCAATGGGAAACTTTGTGATTATAAAGGATCCGCTCAAAGGAGCTAGCTCTCCCTCTCCCTCTCCCTCTCCCTCTCCCTCTCGAGAATCTCTAGAATCCTGTGCATATATATGTCTCTAGCAAAACAGACATTTATTAATTGAGATATACTATGAGAGTTGGCAGAAGAGAATTTTTTATATCCAAGTCGTTTGGATTGTTGTTAATAAAGGCTCATGGAATACGGATTAGAGTAATCAAAAGAGGAAAAAAGAAGAAGAAGAAAAAAAGGGGGGGTTTTGTACCGAGCTGAATTAGTTCGTATCAATGGTACGAGTGGAGTCGGAAATAATCGGGTAAGTATCACAATTATCTACTTCCAATTTTTACACTATTCTCTTAGTGATCGTCTTGGCGATGCCATGGCTATGTAAACTGTAAAGCAACGTGAAGCGCACATAGTCAATCGAGAACAATGGTTGTTGCAGCTTTGCCAGTTCTCTCATGCATTATGCAATTACGGAACACTTTTAGCTCTTATAAGATTTTATTTATTTTACATATACATAATATATTGCCTTTTCTTTTCTTCTGTTTTTTTCAGCTCTTAGAAAAGATTTTAAAGCAGTAATAAAAAAACACAACATAAAGACCAACAACAAGTTTCCTACCACACAACAAAAAAGAAAAAAAACAAATTTCCTACCAAACAAGGCAATCGTACACCGCAATTCATTAGCTTCAATTTCCGCTGTTCTTGGCAACCCACACAATATTATCCTCAGTAAGGAAGTGACATATTGGAACACCACCGGGCTTAACCTTGAGTACTTGGAAGGCCACATGACCAGGGTTCCACTTTGAGGTGTCTTTGTGACATATAGCAACGGCACTGACTTTGGTTCCGTCCGCACCAACCAAAGGCACCACATATGTCCTTGTTGTATGTGCTGTTTTTGCATGGCAGTAGAAAACTGCATATAAATAAGGCAGGCTATGGCACACAACTGAATAATCACTATCTATCTGTTTTACCCCTGATCTGACAACATATTGCTGCTTCTTCGTCCGTATTTTTTGCACTTTATCACCATAGATTACTGTTGTCAATGCCTTAGCATTTTCTCCGAATTTAGATGTGCCGTATTCAACCAGTGATTCCAAAGAAGTTGCACAATATTTCTCTTCATTTTCCATAGCCGCCTCTTCACAGTTACTGATTGTTTTTCTCATAACTGCAGCTTCTTCTGATTTTGGACTGACGGAAAATAGATTCAGGATCTCAGGAAACTTCTTTGAGGAAAATGGAGTCACCCTAGCGAGGCTTCGTGGTAGAAAAGTAGTGCCAGTTGCAGTACTTAAAGCGAACTGCAAGTTCACCTTTGATCCAGGGTACAAATCTTTCTCTAGGAACAAGTGAGACACGCCTGGTATATCTGCGAAATGTGTATTTGTAGCAGCAGTGTCTGTGAGACCAGCAACGTTGTCGAGTTTTGATTGGTGTGGACCGCTATTTGAAACAGTACTATGGCCACAACTAATATAAAACCCGTTGGGGGTTGCTCGGTTCGGAATAGTATTATGTCCACAGCTGATGTAAAATCCGTTGGGGGTTGCCCTGTTTGGAATAGTCACTGGCTTTCCTTCACGGTCGACTGTGATCACACCAAAAAAAAAAAAAAATACATTTTCAGAAATAAGAACAATCGAAAATTTAATGTGCATGAAGCGAACGATTCCTATATAGAGTTTGAATCAAACCGGGATATAAAATATCGTGAACCATGGAGGGCATAGGAGTCGTTGGCAGCTTCTGTTTCCAGTATGTCTCAGAAGGAAAAGCAGCATGGGTTACTGCAACTCCGACCTGCAACCAGACGTTATATAATAAGATTCTGCACATCCTTCCAAATTTTTAGATAAAAATAAAATATACAAGAGAACATAATGTGCCAAACTAGTTGGTGCGTGATAGTAAGCTCTGCTTACCATGAGATGAGTAGAAGATTGAATTCCATGTTTAGAAGATTTCCGAAAGCTAATATGGTGAGTGTGAGATTGGTGAAGATTTGGGGAGCTATTTATAGGCGGGAGGGATATGAGATGCATGAATGCGGCAAGACTAGAGGGTCCCAAATAACAGTAATAATGCTTATCAGGAACTGTAGTCGTAAAGACCCAGCCATAAACATGCATGTACATGCCTATGGGAAGGATGTGATTCTAAACTCTGTTACGGAGGCTAGAAAAGAATCCAATAAGATCTTCTTTCTGGTGCAAAGTTGAAATTCAAGTGACTAATGACTCCCGCATGTAGATAATTCACAATTATATAAAATATTGAATATATTAAGTTGCACCTAGGGACCCAAGAAGAACATCTTTTGAAGGTATATATCTTTGTGACATGTAGAATGTGCTGATTTTTGGTGGATATGTAGAGCTTTATAGGAAGAACATATCCCAAAAATCTTAGCTTCAAATACGCTATCGTTTAGTTTTTATTCGCAAAAATGACATATAATGTGTGAGATAATGTCACACAAGCCATGTAAAGAGATCTTCCCTCTTCTTTTGCATTATTAAATCCAAGCGGCTTTCAGGATATTAATTCTTTTTCTTTCTTTTTATTTACATTCAGCACCCTTCGCCTCTCACCACAACCATGAAAACTTAACGATGGTATCATAAATAGTCGCCATTAACGGTAACAGTAGTTGTCTCGTCTTGTTTTTTGTTATAAGGTTAAAAGACTTATTAATAAAAGAAATGTAAAACAAAACGGGAACAATATATAGTTCGAATTTCAAAATCATCTATTTTTATTGGAAAATTCTAGACATGGAACAATTGTTATTGTCCAAATATGGGACAATAAATTCGGACATTTGATCATTTCCCTCTTCACCCCGCTACTAATCCCGATGCTAGAATCATTCCCCTCTTTAACCTTTAAGATTGTGCCACCTCATGTCCAAGTTTTGGACTATCACTATTATCCCAGCTGTAGACGCTCCCATTTTTATTAGCACTAGCCGTCATGACTAACTTCTAAGAAGAGATCTGTTATTTTATGAGGGAGATCCCCTCACACTCTTCTTTTCACACTATCTCACACTTTGAGAGACATTTTCTTAACCAAAATCAAATGGTAGCGTATTTGAAGTTAATATTTTGGGAATATGTTTGTCTTACAAAGATCTACATACCCACAAAAAATGAGATGATTCCGAAACGTATAGCTCCGTCATCTACTACTTTGAAAATTGACCGTCGAAAGTCGACTAATTCTCAACCCTTAAAATTAAGACTGGTGGATGGTGAAGTTTGGTATTTCGGAATGAGCTCATTTTTTGTGGGTATGTAGAGCTTTGTAAGACGAGCATATTCGCAAGATATCAACTTCAAATACGTTACCAGTTAATTTTGGTTAGGAAAAATGTCTCCAAACGTGTAAGATAGTTTAAAATAAGGGTGTGAGGGGATCCTTCCTCTTTATTTGTTACTTTTGAGAACAAATCTCACTTTTTGCGAGCGAGTCCCTTTGAGAGAAACATGACTCACATCATTAATAACATTATTACGATGAGTGGTAGTGATGCATGTCCTAGGCCTATTCCTGTGCACATGCCAAAAAAAAAAGTTGTTTGGCATACCAGCTGGCATGACAAACCAATTGTACTATTATGGGAAAACCACGGAGCGACTGAGTTTCTAGCGGGCGTTACTGACAATATCGCTGGCCAACGTTTGACTTTCTGACGCCTATAAATACCGCACGTTGTTCTATTTTGTTCTTAATTATTCTTTGGTCTTCTATTCTTAAACAAATATCTTTCGTTTTATTTTTAAAACAAAAAAATTATCTTTCGTTTTACTTCTTAAACAAATATAGAGAAAAGGAAAAGAAACAAAAAATTCAAGAGATCTACTAGTACCCCAGCCAGTGGATTAAGTTTTGTTGTGGTTGTGGATACAAAATTATGAGTTTGATAATGTTAGACATGGTAGCCGGTGAAGGTATGTTCTCTAATCACCTATCTGACCATGAGGAGCGATTTAATTCGGTAAATCTAAGAGGTGGATGGTCTGAGTTCCGCACGATTTTTCAGTTACTTCCCCCTGTTGTTCAAGAGAGAGTTAGAAGATATCCTTGGCGACATTTATATCATATAAAACCTAGAAACCACGTGACTCAAGGAGTTCAAGTTATATTAGAACGATGGTGGAAGACTACAAACACGTTCTTTTTCAAAGACTTTGAATGCGTTAAGTTAATTTTTTCTAGTAATTTAATTTTTAAATTATGTGTTTTGTTTTAAAAATCAACAAATTCTAATTATGAATAATTATTGTTAATAGGAGTTACACCGATAGATTTGTACATGTTAACAGAAATTCCATGTGCTGGAAGCTTACTTCCATATAACAAACTAAATTGGTTATCAGAAGATAAATGAAAAAAATACTTCCGTTATACTCAAATGAGGTAGAAGGAAATGATTCATATAGAAAATTAAAAGTACATGGGTTAAAAGTGGCTGGGTTGAAATTTTTTTTAAACTTTATGCTAAGAAAATGGATGAAAACAGGGTAGCTGGTAATCAATATTTGTTCCCTGACCATTATGAGGAGCTTGAACGTCTGTTTGTATTGTGGACACTAGGCCTTATATCCAAATGTTAGCTCAGTGGTGTTAATTGGTTTTCCCGAAGCATTAGAAGATTTAGAGCAAGCACCAATATATGATTAGGGGTCTCTGATTCTATCAAAGATTTACATGTCCCTCAGTGATTGCTCCACGTGTGTCAAAGATAGTTTTAATGCTTTTTGGGGAGTTCTGGAGGTGAGAACCAATATTTTTCACACTATTTGTTTGTTATTTTCACATGAAAAATTTAGTAACCAATAATGTTATTATTTTCAGTATTGGTGGTATACATATTTCCTTGTTTCAGAACCTTCTCTTAAGAATCATACCATGGTTTTTCCGGTCATACTGAAGTACGCTTCTGAGAATTGGCAACGAGAACGATTGAAGATGGTCAACATACTGTTATTATTCATAAGATTCAGCAGTTGTGTATAACAATCCTTAACCTTATATCCCAGCCATATGAAGCAATACCTGAGTTAGAATAAGACTAAGCTCAGAGAATGGTACAGCTTACAAGGATGGTGTTATACAGCCCTATTTCTAAAAAGAGTGTTTGGTATTATGGTGAAAGACAACTTCTTCAATTGCAAAGAAGATTAGTGATAGCCGTAAAACTTTATCCAAGTTCATAGGTTTACGAAGACGACTACTTCAAATTGATAAGGGAAGGTCATCAATGGCAAAAAGCTGATGAATTGATCAAGGAACCAATGGACGTAAATGACTACCTATCTTAGTATAACACTATTTTCAATCCCAATATTTCTATGCAACCGTAAAGTTTGGGTCGGATGGGTTTCCCAAATTTAGGTAGGATGCCACTTGTGGATGAATTTCTTTCTTCCCAACCTCCACCAGCGACGGGTGATGCATTTTCATATCCTTCGCAAAGTTCATCGTCAACCATGCCACCATTTTCTTGGGATGTACAGACTATATCCACCACATATGGACAGATTATTACTTATCCAATTGCTTCCAGTACACTTGATCGGACTTATCCATACTGGGGGTTCAATGCTATAGAGTTGCAGTATCAGACCCAGTTGAACGATTATCATGATCTATTACATGGATTTCAGAGATTCCACTTGGATATGTTGCAAAAACTAAGGGAAAGCATGATGTTTGACATGAGTCAAGGATTTGAGGGTAATGATGGTTTAGGTAGTAGTAGAGGAATGAGTCACATTGTTAGAAGAATGAGTCCCAGTGTTAGAGGAATGAGTCCCAGTGGTAGATGAATGACTCATTTGAGTCCCAGTGGTGGAGGAGGCATGAGTCCTACTCGAAGTCAGTCAATTCGTGGAAGTGAAAGAAATTTGAGACGTCATTATATGCAAGAGGTACCAGAAAGTTCTACTCCAAACCAAGTGTTAGATACTCAAGTAGTACATGGTAGTGATGAAAAAATTGGCTTGGATACAACTCTTGTACGTATGTTTAGTCATTTTCCAGCTGACATAATGACTCCAGGTGGTGTGAACATGGAAGTAGTTAGGCAATCGACTTTGTATACCCCAATTGCCTCAAGATCATCAGCATTTCAACCATTCCAGCAAACTCCTCAAGACTATCAACCACACGTATTTCAAGATTTGTATCATATTCCCATGCGCCCTGAACCCATTGCTTATCAAGGTTATGTTGATTCTGATGAGACTCAACCACCAAGTCAGTCTCAAACCGGCTCGCTAGCTGATATGTTGAACAGCACTCTTGATCCAGAAAACGAGGGAAATTGGATCTTTGGTCAGGGAGGAAATGGACAAGGTGATGAGTAGTTTAAATGTAAGCAATTTAATTATGTAAGCAATTTAGTTGAAATGTAATATTTTTTCAAAAAATTAATGGAAACTATCTTTTAGATTAATATTCAAATATAAACTAGTTATACATTTCATTAAAAATTAACCTTGATTGCATAACACAATACTTAAAATTTGAATCCCTGCACATGAACATTGTAAAGTTCATAACATTCGTCGTGACTAAACCATCTTCTGTTGTCTTCGGCGAATTTTGTATGAGCTCTAATTTTTAGTTCTTCATTTGACAACCCAGGATTATCCCCTTTTATCAACCACATAATTTTTTGATACTTTCGAACATTGTTATTGATGAAACAATAACGATTTTGTACACACTCATTTGTTTTTCTTGGATTTACGTGACTTAACATCGTAAACCTTTAAAACACATTGTCCCATAAGTTAAAAGTCTCTAAATTGAAATCTTTATCGCTTGCAACTAAAACTCAACATTGAATTAGAGAAACATCTTCCTTTGGAGTAAAATCCACTTTGGTTATGCGAGCACTAGGCATGTTGAAATGAATTTGAAGTTTGGTTGGAATGAGTTGAAATTAGTTATTTATAGGTGTATGTGTGTGTGTGTGTGTGTGGGGGGGGGGGGTAATTGGTAGTCGTTGGATGAACATATGATAAGCGTTGATCCGACCAGCGAGCGTCATCTTGACTAGCGCTAGTGTTTTGATGAACAACGAGCGCTGACTTGACCATCGAGCGATGAACACTCTATTGCTCGCTGGAAACTCCATCATGTATGCCTATATGTTATTCCTAGCATGTAGCCATATGAGTTTTGCAGTTTGGAATACCCATAGTGGGTGCATATATGAATTTGGCATGTCCATAGGAATAGGCCTTAAAATGCAACAAATTACTGAAGTTATTTCTCACTAATCAACTGATAATGTAGGAGTACTAAGGATCTTACCAGAATCTAGAAAATCTAATTAAAAATAAAAACATACTAAAATCAAAGAAATAAAAAAAAAAAAATTTAATAAAACAACAATTATAATCACTTAACCTAACCAGAACTCGAAAAGGTAGAAATCCTTGCCCAGTTTTAGTCCCAAATACACTAGATCTAAGCAAGTGATTGAAGTAGGCTGGGATTATTTTTTATTTCCGGAAGAAGATGTGGCTGCGTACTAATAATCTTATGTCGGGTATCATCTGAACTAATAATTATCTCTTCTCCTTTTTTTCCTGAACTCTCACTGGCTGACAATCTTTTAGACCGTTATCAATTTTGTTTGTCTTCTGACGACTATTTTTTCCTGGAAACCAATCAGAATCCAATGGATCTCACCAGAAATCATGAAAACTAATGGGAATCTCACCAGAAATCACGAAAACTAATGAAAATCCCATCAGAAATCACTCGAAAGCTAGATACAGTTTTTACAATCACAAAGATAAACACAATCATAATCACTAAAGAAAAAGTCATCACTGGAAAACCCAATTCAACAAATCTCACTCAAACAAACTATCAGAAAATCACTAGCTTTACAAAACAACTAATGAAAAAACGGCGGTCTAACAACCACACCCAATATTTCGTTTAAGCAATCTGTATGGACAAACTCCAATATAATTCCAAGAGAATCAACAAGACAGTCAGATTCAATCAATGGAAATATATCCAAGAGTTATATCTTTGTTTCTCGATGTAATCAGCAAAATGAATAGATAGAATCCGTGAGCCTGATTATTATGAGAAACAGCTTGAATGGTACCAAATACCAATGTTCAAGTGTCAATCAATTTATATCAACACCCAAAGGTTGGATTATCTAATTGATTGAACTACGCACAACCTGTGATATTTCAATTATATAAACAAATATAATGCGGAAAAGAAATAACACAGACACCGGAAATTTTGTTAACAAGGAAACCGCAAATGCGGAAAACCCACGGGACCTAGTCCAGATTTGAAAACCACATTGTATTAAGCAGTTACAGACACTAGCCTACTGCAAGTTAACTTCAGACTGGAATGTCATTAATCCCTAACCAATATCACACTGATCAAGGTACAGTCGCGTTCCTTACGCCTCTATAACCACGCCGGATTCTGCTCACTTGATTCTCATAGCTGATCTCACCCACAACTAAGAGTTGCTACGACCCAAAGTCGAAGACTTGATAAACAAATTTGTCTCACACAGAAAAGTCTATTGGGTAGATAAATTTGTCTCCCACAGAAATACCTATGCGTTTTGTTTGGCTTTACAAGATGAACATATCGCCAAAATATTAGCCTCCAGTCCGTTATCGTTTGGCTTTTATTTACAAAAAAAGACGTCTAAAATGTAAGACAGTGTGCTATATTAAACATGGCTACTAATGGGGGTACCATTTTTCTTGGGGGTGTACCAATCCCTTAACAAAATATGTTTGTCTTGTATGCAATTTGGTACACCCTCAAACAAGACGGTACCCCCATTAGAGCAATGGCTATGGAGTGAGTGTTTTTAACACTCATTCACTACCAAATTGAGTGAGGGTTGAGTGAAAGTGTGTTTTCTTGACCGTGGACGTTAAAAATAACCAAACTAGGTGGCTAATGTTTATCCGCTTGGAGAGAAAAAATCTCTCCAAGCGGCTAATTATATGCCTCTTTGTAGTTTTTTCTTTTTTTAATAATAAAACCGAACCGTGGGTCCCGCATCAAGAGTTTTCAATTAATAAAACTCTAAAAAAATGTTTGAGGGGCTGATTTTCTGCCGCTCAAGGTGTTTTCTTCCCACACGGCTGATAATTAGCCGCTTAGTCTCCCTTTCCGCCCACTCTTTCATTCCAATGAGTGTATGAGTGATTATTGGTGAATGAGTGAGTATTCTCACTCCATAATAACACCTAATTTGAGCAAATCTAGTGATACTCATTCATATTGAATGAGAACACGCTCACTCCATAGCCCTTACTCTTAGGAGCATTGATATTAAACATGTGAGGACCCTTCCTCAACAATATATTTATTGTTTATTGTCATTAAAGCACCGGTACTAGCTTGGCCCTACTGAATTAAATGGGGATTACCACCATCCGACCCATACTTTGCCAACTGGACCACGGAAGAAGCGCCAAAGACTGGCGGCAAACAAGAATCGGACCAAGAAAATCCAGTGACTCAATGGGATACGTCATCCACTATTAGTGCGAGTGACTCAATGGAATACGTCATCAACTATTAGTGCGAGTGACTCAATGGGATTCGTCATCTACTATTAAAACATCAGTAAGTCTAAATTCACCGTGATTTTTTCACGGTGATATCCCGCATGACACAAAAAATGGTGGGGCCCACTTGAAAACAAAAACCCACCCTTTTTCCAGGTGGGGTCCTCGGGAATTTTGAATGTCGGTGAATTTTCGGTGTTCACGGCGTGTGTAGTATCGTTCTAAAACATTGAAGCATGTGTCGTACTAGTAAAAAAGTTGAGGTTGCGTCGTCAATCATTCACCACTAGTAGTCTAGTGTGTTGTTTCCTTAACTTAAACGTCGATGATTGAATTAAAATATCTCATAATTCATGCATTTTGTACATTCGGCACCCTTCACCTCTCACCACAAATCCACAACCATGAAAACCTAACGATGGTATCATAAATAGCCGCCATTAACGGTAACAGCAGACAAATTCATTTCATCCATAGAGGAAACAAAACACTTTTGGATTTTCCTCCTTAAATTCTACTCTCATGTTTTTTTTTCGATGGCGTAGTTTAATTAGAACGCGCACTTGGAGATATCCAATCTAATTGGGGAAATAGTTACAGGACAAAAATGGTATCCCAATAGTAATTCTAGGTGACCCCCTATGTAATTATTTTTTTAATTCCTAATCTAGCCCTCACTAATCCTAATTAGTGATAATTTTAATTAGTAAAAATGTTAAGTATTAGTTATAAGATTAAATTAGTGTTTTTATTTGTTTTCGGGTGAGTGATGTGAGTGTAGAAGGAGGGGGAAATTTTTTGGGAGGGAATTTTTTTGATGAAAATGGAAGATGATTGTGAAGAGAGAATTGTTGTTGCTGAATCTTTAGCTCAACTACAACAGCAAGCATATCTTCAATCTTCGGTTAATGATAACAACTCACAATTGCAAGTTTTTGTGGAACCAACACCCTTGAATGATGATTTTTACGATCAAGGAGAGTTGTTTGAAGAACCTACACAAGAAATTAAACTTGCACATCATACAAGCATCCCCAACACACAGGTAAAGCTGCTGAGAGGTTAAAAATTGGATTTTTTTTCTTTGAACCCGCCATTTTTTCATTTGAAAAACCTATGTACTGGTATTGAAGATGTATGAATACAATGCCGGAACTCTCAATATTGGCATAGTATTCATCGAACGACCATGACGGTAGTAGAATATCCCCCATTTCGAAGCCAAAACCGGCATAGAATTCAAACAAAGAACTATGCCGGTACTGCATGAAAAACATACGGGAAACAGTGCCTTCCAAAGTTAAATACCGGCGTAGAAAAATTTAATTAAAAATAATGCCGGAACTAAGTGCCGGCATGCTCGATAGAAATCTATCAATGCCGGTACTCAAGTGAAAAAAAAATTCAAGCTTCTGGATACTTTACATCATGTGCCGGCATAGAAATGCAAGCAACATACAATGTCGGTATCAGTACCGGCATGCTCGAGAATTAAATTATTGTGCCGGCAGTGGACTGAAAACTAGAAAAAAATTCAAAATGGACTGAAATTCAATTTTCTCATACCACCCCAGACCACCTGCGTAAAATACAACTTTTATACCAGCATCGTATTCATAAATTCTACCGGCGTTGTCTTTAACCTAAATTCTATGTCGTTACTTTGTACCGGCGTTGTATTCATACAAATGTCAATGCTAGAAATCACTGAAACTCAGCTGTTTGAGTTAGGTTTCGTGATTCTAAGCTAAACCCACTGTTGTAAACTAGTTCAAAATCACTAACCTTCTCACATAAGCCATGTTTACGAGAGGTTGGTTGTCCGAGTTCTCTTCTTCTTCTTCGATAATCTGATTGATTATTTCTTGTTGTTTGTGTTGAACAATCGATTTTAAATTCGATTGGTCTTTTGATTTCTTTCGAGGAGGCATGAATAAACGGATGAAGAAGAAGATGGAAGGAAAAAATAATCAAAAACCTAAACCTAGGTGTAAATGGGGGATATATGTTTTGGTCTTTGATTTTAATGTTTTAGGTGAAAGGGTAAACAGTCTTTTCATAAATAATTTTAATTAACCAAAGGGTATTTTTGTACTTTCATATCAATTGGTCACCCCTTAGCCGAAATCATGGGGTGGGGGAAGTAATCAATATCCCCCAATTAGATTGGGTATCCCCCAATTGCGCGTTCTTTATTTAATCAAGGAATTCATCTCATATTGTAGCTCTTTCTATCTATTATATAGCTCTTTCACATATGTTTTCTTAGGCCTATTCCTATGGGTATATGGTAAAAAAAATATTATTTGGCATACCAGGTGGCATGGAAAACGAGTTGCACCACTATGGGAAAACCACTGAGCGACACAGTTTCTAGCGATCGATGTTCTCAATAACGCCAGCGATAAAGACTTTATCGCCAGCGCTATCATGAAAATCGCTCGGTATTAACTCTAGCGCCAACGGCTAGTCATTTATCGCTATAAATAGGTAATTTTTAAACTCAGAAGTTACCCCAAAAAAAATCTACACAAAAAAATTCTCTATTTCTCTAATTCTCTCATTCTTAATCTAACTTTCTCCATTTCTCAATCTAATTTATTTGTGCAAATATCTTAAAATCTCGAAACAACTTTTCCGCACCACAGCTTTGTTGAAGTTTCATCATGGTTTCATCACTTCTCATGTTTAGACCTTCTTATTGAAGTAAAGCAACATACCTAGTAACTTCCTGCTTAATTGTAGTGAAGCGTTGACTCAACTCTGTAACATCACGATTGTTGAGGTTCATTATTTGTTCTTGAAATTTTCCAAAAATCCTTTGCCACAATGTTTGGGGATGAAATGCATCCACAGTAAAATAAATATAATTCATGCAAATACATTCATCTTCCGCAATAATGAATTTTGGTCTTCGCCTCATAAATTGACGTCTCCTAATTTCACTTTGCACATTGGCACGATTAACAACTCTTTGATTTTCGGATGCATGTTGGTTTGCTACGAACTCAGCGAACTCAACCATGTTCATATTATTAGCCATGCTCTCTGAGGAATTGGAAGAGCGATGAAAATAATTGGAGATTGAGAAATTCTAGAGAGATTTAGAAATTCTGGTGTGAGTTAAAATGAGTTTGAAATTACGTATTTATATAGGGAAAATATAGTAGACGTGATGGTAATTTTCAATGATGTTGTAGTAAAAGGTTCGTTGAGACTTGTTAAGGAAGATTTTTTAGACTTAATATTTTTAATAAAAATAACAAACTCAATTAAAAAGTGTTGTAAAATATAAATATGGAGAGACCGGGGCTAGGATTCCACCAATTTCCACACTCATATGGTTCATATATCAATTCTAAACAATAAAAGCTCAAATGATAAAGTTTTATTGACTCTATATTTATTGCCTCAGGTAGATTTCGAAAGTAATGGGTGTAAAACTAAAGCATGGGACATCAAAACATCTAAGCTAAGCATGACCCATCAATTGTAATCACAACCATTCAATGAAACTCATAAATCAATTGAATAATAGTGCAAATAGTCGTAACAAGAATGGATAAAATTACCACATTTGTGAAACTTAGCTTCCTTCATCGCCCCAGAGGATGGGTTTATCTTCTCATCATGAAAACACGCTCAAAAGTTGATTTCATTGCTCAAAAGGTGCTTACAAGGATGAAAATATATTAATACAACAATTTGTAACGATTATAATTGTTGCAAATGATATTGTTACAGAACGATATAAAGAAACTGTCACGGTTATTGTTCAGCTGTTGCTGTGAAACTGTTGCTAAGCCTGAGAATAAATGACAGTTTTTAACGACAGTCCCTAGACGTCTGTTCTTCGTGTTCTTGATGATCACAGCAACAGAAAAATATTCTCTGCAGCTCTCGATTTCGCTCTGTTCTTCTCCCCCAAACTCTCTGTCCCTCTTGTATGAATCCCGTAACATGTTTTTATAGCCACAACAACACAAAATCTTTGTAATAACTTCCAGAAATCATCGCATTAACTTCTTTCATATTCACAGGTATTATTTCCTTATTTATATTCTTCACGCGTCTGTGAACAAATAACTCTCCCTTTTTATCTCTTTCACGTTCCAACTATCTGCCAGCACATGGGAAATTGAGTCGAATCCTCTCCAAATACACACTAACCTCAGTTATACTCGGCAAAGAATGTGAGAACCCGAGATATGCTCGTGATTTGATGTGTGCAACAAATTCCTCTTTCTTCGATTTTGAGTTATATACCAGTCATGTTTTATCTCAACAGGATATTCCCAACTAATGCTGACGAAAATCTCTCACATCAATTAATACAGAAGCCATGCAAATTTAAACCATTTTTCCCGCCTTTTCCCATCTTCAAACGATGAAGATGAATGCCCCCTATCCTGAACTGGGGTGCGAATAAAAATGGGTGTTAAGTAGTAAAGAAGGTGCCCCTTAACCAGCAGTGAGAGTCCGAATAACATGTGTCCTTGGTGGTGCGTAAATCAACTTTTCGAGTCGAATTTTCCAAAAATGTTTATTTGAGCACTAACAATTCAGAACATTGAGAACAAAATAAACACATATATGCGTCTATCAAATACCCCCAAACTTATTATTTGCTAATCCTAGAGCAGATTTAATCTAGAAAATAAAATGATTACACTTAGCACGTGTAGCAAGCCGTTAAACCGCTAGGTGGCCCTAGCGGCGGAGTGTTGTCTCCGGAGGGTTTACCAGATGTGTACCCACAAAACCTTTATACTCCAGACCCTAGCTATCTATGCAGAACCTTGGAAGGCACTAAATAATCTCCTTGGTTGGCATACAATCATTGACTATAGGAGGAAGTACCCTGATGTGAAATTCCAATTGATATACACGAGTTTACACTCAAGCATACTAAAATTCATATATAAGTGACAGAGCTCTACTCAGATAGTTTCTGGACATCATAACCGGAGTCAGCCAATCACATGGAAAGATTAATAAGGTGGATGTAGAGAAAAACGTAGATGGTTTTGATGTTGACTAAGGTGAACGGTGTTTCCCATATCTATCTGAAGGCCTCTGCCAAGGTCAAACTATCCTAATGGACTGAGATACCGATCTGACTAATATCAACATTGTTGGCATATCAAATGGGACCAGCGGTCGATAATCCTAACTCTAGGTCAACATAGCTGGCATATACAAGGGGACCAGTGATCGACTTTATTGAATTTATTCCGGTTGGTATGATGGTCTAGTCTCAATTTATTTATTTTTGGAATCTCAATCACTCTATTTCACCTAGCAATGGTAACAACTTGAATCGTGTGCCCCACCAAATCACTTAGAAAAATATTTAAAAAAATAAAAATAAAAACATAAGTGATTAGGATTTAACGAGATATGGCGAAACTACCATATTTTTTTTATAACACCTGAGCTCTATGCTTTTATGAATAGACTCTATAGATGTTTCCATCTAGTTAGATTGGTTCATCAACTCCTACAACTAAGATGCTTCCATCCACTTAGATTGGTTAGTGCCAACCTTAATAAACATAAAATTCTAGGCCCTGGAGTTTATTTATTGCAACTAAAATCTAACAAAAAGTTTCTTCCCCACCCCCAAACTTAAATCTAACAATGTCTTCAATGTTTTAAAGATGAAATTAAAAACATGAACAGGGAGAAACCGTTACCACTAGAAGGAAATGAGGAAAAATATTACCGTGTTGCAAGAGAAAGGGATACCTCCCAAGGAGTTCTAAGTTTAAAGTCTTCAGCCAGGCATCAAATACCTCAAAATGGATCTTCACCTTCCAAAGTCATACACCAATAGCCGAAATAGTTGTGGGTCCATAAGACCAAATAGAGTTAACACCAAAATGAGACAACTGCACTAGTTCATAAAAATGAATAGAAGGAGCACATCCTCCCTCATATAAGGTTTCTGTCAAGACAACTGGGTTTATCTAGGGAAAATAACGAAGCTTTATATGTGTGTCTTGATAAAGAGATTCATCTGAAATATTGGCCTCTAATATCTGGGTCACTTCCTGGACAGTATCAGGAGAATCGGGTTGCGTAGTCTGAATAGACTCAAGTAATATCTCAGACGCACAAGGCTCGAGTCCCAAGTTAGGGACTTCAATTAGGGATACGTGACAATCACAAGAACCATCACTACCCCCAAACTTAGGGTTTTCACTACTCACAGGGAAACCTATAACTATTGCTTAAATTTCTGGATCCTCAGAGTCCTTAAAGTACTCAAGAGATTCTTCTAGTTCTCTACCCCCAAACTTAGGGTCATCATTATTCTCAGAAATCCCTAACATTATTTCCTGGATTTTTGGGTCCGTAGAGTCTTTAAAATACTCAAGGGATTCTTCTAAAGATTGATCACACATCTAGTCTAAGAGATTGGTTTCCCCAAATTCATCTAAAGAATCTCCCAGTAAAGTGTCATGCCAATTATCCTGAACTAAATCATGAACTAAAGTGATAATCATATTCACTTCTTCTAAATCATCATTCTCAGAAGGTTGTCTAGTAACATTAAAGACATTTAGTTCAGTGAGAATATTACCAAAGAATATGTTCATAATACCGGTCATACAGTTGATGACAGCGTTAGCTGTGGCTAAAAATGGGTGACCTAAAATCACTCGGATTTGAGCACTTGGGTACTGAACAGGCTGGGTGTCTAGAACAACGAAATCCACTGGATAAATAAACTTATAAACCTCAATCATAATATCCTCTATGACACCATGAGGGACTTTGACAGACCTATCAGCTAACTGAAGGGTCATTTTAGTCGATTCCAACTTACCAAGTCCTAGCTGGGTATACACATGGTATGGAAGTAAGTTAACACTAGATCCTAAGTCAAGTAAAGCTTTATCGACCATGTGATTACCAATCACACAAGATATAATGGGGTATCCAGGGTCCTTATACTTAGGGGGTGTTTTGTTCAGAAGAATGGAACTTACTTGACCGGCTAAAAAGGATTTCTTTTGGACATTAAGCTTATGCTTTCGTGTACAAAGATCTTTAAGGAACTTGGAATAAGCATGCATCTGCCTAATTGCTTCTAAAAATGGAATGTTAATGTTCACCTGCTTGAATGTCTCCATTATCTCGTTGAAAGTCGACTCCTTCTTTATTGGGGCTAACAACTGTGGATATGGGGCTCTAGGCACAAAGATAGTCCTATCAGGAATTTCTTGGGACTCCTTAGAATTTGTTTCATTTTCCTCAGCTACAGGTTCCTCTTGAGGAGTAGAAGGTGGAACTACAGTATGTCTACTAAGCATGGCTACCTTATTGTATACCGTTTTACCGCTCCTAAGGGTTATAGAGTTCATATGGTTTGATAATTTCTCACCAGCTAAAGATATTTAATAAACTCCTCTAGTATTGGGTTGTGGTTGACTAGGGAACTTGCCTTTTTCTCTCAAAGTCTCATTTATCTGACTAATTTGATTTTTTAACTCGGAAATAGCCTGAGAGTTAGCCTGGACCATCTTTTTATTTTCATCTAGAGAACATTTAGGACAATGTTAGATTTAAGTTTTGGGGTGGGAAGAAACTTTTTGTTAAAATTTAGTTGCAATAAATAAACTCCAGAGCCTAGAAATTTATGTTTATTAAGGTTGGAACTAACCAAATTATGTTTCACAAATGTGGTAATTCTATCAATTCTTGTTACGAATATTTGTGAAACTTGGCTTCCTCCATCGCCCCAGAGGATGGGTTTAGCTTCTCATCATGAAAACACGCTCAAAAGTTGATTTCATTGCTCAAAAGGTGCTTACAAGGATGAAAATATATGAATACAAAAATTTGTAACGATTATAATTGTTGCAAATGATACTGTTACAGAACGATACAAAGAAACTATCGCGGTTATTGTTCAGCTGTCGCTGTGAAACTATTGCTAAGCCTGAGAATAAATGACAATTTTTTAATGACTGTCCCTAGCCGTCTGTTCTTCGTGTTCTTGATGATCATAGCAGCAGAAAAATATTCTCTGCATCTCTCGATTTTTCTATGTTCTTCTCCCCAAACTCTCCGTCCCCCTTGTATGAATCCCGTAACATTTTTTATAGCCACAACAACCCAAAATCTTTGTAATAACTTCCAGAAATCATCGCAATAACTTCTTTCATATTCACGGGTATTATTTCCTTCTTTATATTCTTCACGCGTCTGTGAACAAATAACTCTCCCTTTTTATCTCTTTCACGTTCCAACTATCTGCGCACATGGGAAATTGATTCGAATTCTCTCCAAATACACACTAACCTCAGTTATACTTGGCAAAGAATGTGAGAACCCGAGATATGCTTGTGCTTTGTTGTGTGCAACAGATTCCTCTTTCTTCGATTCTGAGTTATATACCAGTCCTGTTTTATCTCAACAGGATATTCCCAACTAATTTTGACAAAAATCTCTCACAAAATCTCTCACAACAATTAATACAGTAGTCATGCAGATTTAAACCATTTTTCCCGCCTTTTCCCATCTTCAAACGATGAAGATAAATGCCCCTTATCCTGGAATGGGGTACGAATATCAATGAGTGTTAAGTAGTAAAGAAGGTTACCTTTAACCAGCAGTGAGAGTCCGAATAACACGTGTCCTTCGGGGTGCGTAAATCAACTTTTCGAGCCGAATTTTCCAAAAATACCTACAAAAACATAAAACGCCATATTTAGTACATAATTGAGCACTAACAATTCAGAACATTGAGAACAAAATAGATACATAAATGCGTCCATCAAGACGTTGGATGAGGATATGATAAGCATTGATCAGACCAGCGAGCGACGACTTGACTAGTGCTGGCGCTGTAGTGACCATCGAGCAATTTCTTGACCATCGAGCGATGAACACTCTATCGCTCGCTAGAAATTTTGTTGTGTATGCCTATATGTTATTCCTGACATATAGACATATGAGTTTGGCAGTTTGGCATACCCATAGTGGGTGCATATATGGAAAAATCTAATGTTTTCCATATGCATAGGAATAGGCCTTATAACTCTAGTTATTCATTCTATTTCCATAGCTTACTTTCTTAATCTGAAAGAGATTTTTCTGATTTTACTCTAATTTAATCCAAACTTGAAAAAAAAATCAATATTTGGAATTTCATTGATATGTAAGTGAACTTTTGTGTTTACGCACGATGATTGTTTGATAAAATGCTTCATTGATAAGGCTATTTAGTACTGGTTTTACCAGTATCATTACCACAACTAGTATTTATAAATCCATTAGGATATGTTGTGGCGATCTTCATTGACTGTTGTATCATAGAGATACGAAAGCCAGGGACCAAAATCCAGATGAGGTAAAGCATCTTGTTAGATATGAACAACAGATATTGCATCAGTAACTGCAACCTTACCATAACTGGAAGATGTAAAGCATTCTTGTGATTATAAACCAAACCTAAGATAGTAAGTACTTTTCCGTCAATAGTAAGAGTGGTTACGAAATTCTGAGCTAGCCATTATGTGATTATGATGGTTGTCAGATAAATTTTACAATTAAACTCTAAATTTGGTCAAGATTTTCTTTGCAACAAAAATTCACAATTAGTATAAGACATCGTATGTTGATGGATTCACGAATCTCAATCGTTAGTTTACCTAGAATGAAGGAGACAACAAGAAACATTGACACATTAACTCATACAGTCCCAATCTGAAACTTAGATATGTCGAGGATGATGAGCAACTCACTTAAATTAATCTCAATGCCAGAATCATATCTTCAACTCTAGTGTTAAGTCAGATTATTAAGCCTAGTTGACCAGGAATTCAGTGCTGAATGAGAAAACTCATGAAAGAATTGGAATACACACACGTAAAAGAATTATAAGATCTAATCATGTAAGGACAAAAAAATAAACTTCGGTGTTTTGTTAGGGGGAACGACGATTTTTCGCTTCTCCCCTTTAATGACCAAAACTCAACAGAAATATAACTTAGTCAAGCGATTATAGATTTCCCCATAAACATATCAACTTTCCTTATAAAGAAAATCTAAAAGAAATGGAAAACAAAAACATGAACCATATATTGTCCAAGTTCCCTGAGAAGATCATCAAAGAAAAAAAAAAGACTTTGTTAGAGCATAGGTTGGTCGAACTCGCATGCGTTTCTATCTCAAGCATGTTTGTCAATAATAGTGATCAAAACTATAAAGTCTTTGATTTCTAGTCTACTATAGCTAAGGTCTCGGACTAGGATAAAAAGTGTAGTTGAGCTCAAGAACTCCATGGAGATCATCATACAAGACGAAGGACTACTCAAGGAACCATTGGATCTTCATCGACTAAAAGGTATATGGAGACTTGAACTTATATATCACTCAAAAGTCTATCTATTTTATCTCCTATCTTGAGATAAAAGTCGTATTACTATATAGACTAAGAATATACACATATGATATTTCGAGCTGAGTATATCTCGCTTATCTATTTCTCGAAATATGTGTTGGTAAAGCTTTCGCTTTAGCCAAGTTCATATTTACCTAGTGACGAAAGTCATGTTATGTTTCAATCATTTTGGAAATTTCTCCGACGAAAAATAGTTTGTGAATAACAACTACATAACGTCCTCTGAGAATGTTTCAATGATTGAAATGAGAGTTTAGACAATATAACCATTGGAGGATATAAGCATTGTTGTGGCAACACATATATGTATAAGTCCTTATTTCTTGAACCGAAGTTTGCGAAATTTGTTGATCAAGTGAAATCGGGGTAGTGCGTGAACTCAGCCCACGAACTCAGCATACAAGTTCAGTCCATGAACTGGCGAAGTTCTCGAACCCGAGAATTTCTGCTGGAGTTTGTGAACTCCATCCGAGAACTTAAGTCCACGAACCCAGTCCGTTAACTTAAGTAGGTTATGTCTAAAAACGATATTTGTGAACTTATCTTAATAAACTAAGGAATGCTATTGAAAACCGTGGCTTTGTAGTTCATGAATCGATTCGAGTGAATCACATCATTTTTGCTTCAATTGTGCCTTGTGTAGTACATAAAGATTTAAATAATTGAACAACTATTTAACTAGTTCATTTAAGTCATTTAGACTAGTTATGGTGAAGAAGAATATGGTTGATATGAAAGTTATTATTTGGCTAACCATTTGGTTAACTAGTGTTAAACCAACTAATGGTACACCAATTTTGGTCCACCTTTAGCTATTATGTTAAAAGAATTTATTTGACCCCGGGGCCAGGACTGAATTGATCTTCTCCATCCCGTCCTAGATCTACTCTGCAATGACGTTTCCGTTGTATTTGTCAGGTTAGAGCAGTTCCTATGGACTCAACAAAACAAGTATTTGTTCATTTTGATCCCACTATGGATTCAAGAAACATGAAAAACGGATGAAAGAATAGGAGTGCGCTCGATGGAAGTCCGGGCTATTGTGCCACAATTGCTGGCGTGTGTCTCAAAAATGACAGTTGTTCCATCAAACACCAACGTCTATTCTTAACCCACCAGCATTTGACACAAAATCGCCAATGGCTAAATCTGGACGGCTGTAAATCCATATCATCAAACGGTTAGAATTTTGAGTTCTATAAATACTCCTCATTTCAACTCCAAATTCATACATCTTGTCTTCTTTACTCTTCTTCTCTAAGCTTAAAAAAATTCTTCAATTCTTGAATTCAACAAATTTATCGAAAGAAAATGTCTCGGCCCTTGTTAGTTCAACGAGCGTTGTATACTAAAGAAGAAGAAGATGAATCTATTTGTAGAAACTATGTTTTTTTATTTACTCAGCTTGCTTCAGCAAACTATCCATGAGTGAATTTTTGGGCGGTTATACACGATGAGTTCTGCAGTGACACCCGTAA